>CM034703.1:869453-880091 GCA_020142125.1 Phrynosoma platyrhinos
CTATGATTCTATGATTCAGTTTAAACATCTTGGCTTCCAGGGAGAGTTCTGGCTTGATCTGTTTGTCTTCTTGGCCATCCACATATACTTAGCATTCTTCCCCAGCACCACATCTCCGATGAATTTATTTTCTTCTTATCCGCTTTCGGCACTGTTCAGCACTCACATTCTACATGGTGATGGGGAATACAATGGCTTGGACGATTCTAACTTTAGTGTTCAGCTAAATATTCAGCTTTAAACTTTAGGACCTTGTCTAGTTCTTTCATGGCTGCTCTTCCCATTCCTAGTCATCTTATTTCTTGACTGCATTCACCATTCTTATTAGTGTTTGATCCACGGTATGGGAACTCGTAAACTATTTCTATTTCCTCGTTATCTAGGTTGAACTTATGTAGATCCTCCATGGTCATTATTTTTGTGGAACATGGAACCCCTGAACAAAAAGGGGTGGCAGGAGCAGATCCACAGTGAGATCACCATGCAAACTCTGGGTTTGTGTCAAAATGGTTGCTGCAAGGCAAGGGGTGATTTTCAGATGCCATAATAACCTTAGATCAGGGGTGGGCAAATTGTGACCCCTGAAATAACCAGAAACCCAAAAAGGCTGTTTGTCCCAATATCCCCCAAAACTACAAAAACAACAGCAAAACATGCGGGTTTTGCTCCCTTATGTACCTCACATGTCTTTAAAGCCTGCTAGAGCCAACAAAAAGTAGCTGAAAAATCAGCCAAAATAGAAACCCGAAATCAACTTCTGGCAGGTTTTTAACATTTTACTTTATTGAGCCAACCAAAAGGTGCAAAATAAATCCTGTTAGCTTTTGAGGCTTCAGAGGCTTCTTCATCAGGCAGAAGTATAAAATAGCATATATGGGATTGAAAATGGAAATGTTGTGGTTGGCATCTACATTTTAGGAAATGTATGCAGACAAAACATGAGGCCTTCTCCTAGCTGTAGGGTGAGTGGGAACAAAGACCCATAAACCCGACACTAGAGAGTAGCTTTTCCATTTGAACGTGCTGAATACTGAAAGAATTCCTGCACCACAGAATTATTTATAAAGCACGGAAAATTAAATCATCAGGAAGAGCAGCAGAGGTGTGAACAATTGCATTACATTTGGGCACGAGTTCTGATGTTGGGTATTTGTCTCCCCTGCTCTCCCATGCAAGTTTCTTTGGGTACCCTTTTGGCTTGTGCTGGACATGTGGGGGGCTGGGGAGGGGAACAGAGGCAAGAGGGTATTGATGCTGAGCCTTCCCTGGCCTTCAGAAGTGCGCTCTGTTCCTTCATGTTTGCCTTTTAAAAGACTTTGCTCCCTTTGTTCCCCTTTCAGAATCCAGAGACTCTGGTTTTAAGGCTAGGTCCTTTGATCACAAGTAATAGCTCCAGGGTACAATTTGTGTTTTGAGACATTCCCTTCAGGTTATTAGTGTCAACCGAGAGAAAGAACAAGCGCCTCTGCAATGCGCAGTATGGTTTGAGTGAGACTCTTCTGTATCTTGTACATCAAGGGTTGGCCGCTGCCAGGGGCTGGAAGAGTTGCATTGGCACCCCCTGCCGTATTCCCCCTCCCCTCTGCTCCCCAGAATCCTTCTTTACTTTTAAAAAAATTAAAACTCAAAATGATTTCTTCCCCCCCCCCCGGGGGGGGGCAATTTCACCATGTTTTGTCCCCATTCCTAGGCAGTTTTAGAACTAGGAGAAGTCTTGTTTTAACGCAGAAAGTAAACCAGAAGTCAAATGTTTAAAAATAAACTATGGGGGGGTGTTGCTGGGGGGTCCTTGGTGGCCACCACTACCACCCCCCCCCACACACAATATATACCTGTTTTTAATTTTGTGGGAATAAAGGTCTCCTTTATTTTGTGCTCCCTCCTTCCTCCTAATGATTTCAGTGGTATGCTTTTTTTGTCTCATTACTTTGTTCCCTCTCTTAAGTCCTGGATAAAATGTGTTCCCTCAAGGCGTCACGGGGTAAGAGTGCTTTCCTTCAGTAGACCTTCTAGATGTGAGTCACCAAAGACGTCCCCTTTTGTAGCGAGAACAGTAGCACATATCCTTCCCTTTCCCCCCAGGTGTAGCAATGTGGAGTGTTCATAGAAGTAGAGCATACAGGTTCGGTAGCCTGCAGCTGGAATGCAGCTGGAAATAGAGCTTGCTTTGGTTATTTATTTTAACAGTTTTTATTTTGCTTTTCTGCTTTAAAAAAAAAACAGCGATCAAAGTGGCAGCTAACAAAGTGTGAAATCCTACGTCAGCAGGAACAAGATAAAGGTTTTGTAGAGAGAACATGACACCCCTCTTACCATGCCCAGTCAGTGGCAGATGGAAAGCAGAGCAGCTCAGCGAAGCATCTGACTCGGTCTCCACATCCAGATGCAAACTGATGACCCAGGACATCTTGGTGAATGACGTCATCATTTCTGTATCTGGCTGTGGGACACTTCTCAGATTCCCCCTCCTCCAGCTCTCCACCAGCCACTGAATGGCTATGGGAGGTAACCCAGTGAAATAGTAAGCCCTGGGGGTGGGGGCTTTGGTGGTTGCAGAGGAGGAAAGAGGATATCAACCTCCAGAAAGGAACATATGCACGTATACATTAGACTTATATATGCCAACATTCCTGGGACAATGCCTAGACATTCATGTCAAGGGACTAACTTTACCTTTTACTTAAAGTGAATACGTTTCCAGTCCCTTCCTAGAAGCCCTAAAAAAAAGGGGGGGAATGCAGCTCCCAAGTGGGGAGGGCAGGCCACAGTCCAGTGATGGCCAGGTCCCCCATAGGAGTGGACCAGCTGCTCTGACTCAGAGGAGGAGGAAGATGCCCAGCACAGTTTGTGACAAGGGAGCTGTCCAGCAAACCCAGTGCTGGAGATGCCAGCCTCTGGTTGGGGCTGGGGAGCTGTGATGGACAGGGGCCCTCAGGAGAACTCTTTGGGGGAAGGTCAGCCTGGCGGTGGATTTCAGACTAGACAGCATTTGGAAAAAACCAAGGAGCCTGCTGCTGACTGTGTTATAGGGCCACAGTTTGAGGGTGAGGAAGAGAGAAAGCTGTAGTCATGATGTTGGTGTGCCTTTGCTCTGGTCTAGGGCTAACTTGCCCAGAGCAACCCCTGACCTGGTCTGGGACTCCCACCAAGAGGGGGACTGTCTATGAGTCTCGGAGGGTCTTAACTGGCCTGAATCAAGGGATGGAAGTTTACTCTTGTCTCTTCTCTGTCCCAAGACCCACCTGTGTTTCGCATTCGCATGGTCCTCTTTTATGGTGGTAAGAGCCTTTCTTTCTTTCTTTCTTTCTTTCTTTCTTTCTTTCTTTCTTTCTTTCTTTCTTTCTTTCTTTCTTTCTCCCCCTTCCTTTTTCTCTAGTTTGGTTAGTAGTGGATCCTCCCTGGGTAGAGGATGTAGATAGCAAATGCTTCCAGAGAGCGCTTTGCGTCAGTGCCATAGGTTTCTCCACCTCAGTGGTGGTCCCTTTAGACAGGAGGCAAACACTGGCAGAAGACCCCTTTGTGTGCGCTCCCCGCTTGGGGCAACTCCTAGCCTTCTTCCATTCTGCTCTTAGTATGCTTTCTCAGTCACCTTGTGCTTAGAGGCTAAGCATGCTCTTCTTCAGTTTGCTCTTCTTCCAGAAAGCTGACTTGCTTTAGCTGTACTGCTTGCCCTTGTCCAAATGAAGCCAGGTATGATTTTGGGTCTCCCTGCCCCAAAAAGCCCTTGGGCAGTGTCTCTGCTGCTGGCCTTGGTCACCATTGCCCTCCCTTCCACCTGCAACTGTCCAGACTGGACACCAGGATCAAGCAGGAAAACCCTGGCCATCTCAGCAGTGTGGGCCCTTAGACCTTCACATCTGTCCTCTGTATCTGGGTCAGCACCTCCAGTTTTCTTGGGTGGATTTAGGCAGCTCTTGGCCTCTGTTTTCAGAGGAATTTGGATTTTCTGACTGTCTGTGTGCTGAGTTAAAACACTGAGCTGGTGTGGCGGCTAACATTTCCTCCCTTCTCTCAGTGTAACAATTGCAGGCTCATCTTCGAGATGAGGTACGCGCTGTTCTCTCCCATGCCTTGCTTCAATTTTATCCTCTCAGAAACTTTCTAATTTGGTGCCAACTGCAAAAGCCCTGTAAAATTAAATATGAGAAACAGATATTTTCATACAAACATGCTGACTGTGTCTAATCAGAATAAAAATGTCAGGGTCTCAGGGCGGGGGGGGGGTATTGGACCAAAGACTTTAAAAAGAAACGCTGTGTGTTCTGCGTTTGGACCTGGCCTTCTTGGTAACTGGGCAGCCAACAGATTCCAGGTCATGGTTCAAGTTCCCATCAGAGGAGGCAAGCCTCAGGGGTGGCCTCACCTGTTTGCAGTTAAACCCAGGGCAGCTCCTTGAGAGCTCTGATGTTTTGCCCACTCCCAGATTCTTTGGCAATGGTGATGCTGCATGTTGTTCATAGTATCACTTCTATAGGAGGAGGTAATTCTGGCTGCACTGTATATGCTGGCATCACAAGCCTATTAGAAACACCTTGTAAGCCCTTGCCATACCCTTTCAATGAACCTGCCTGGACTTTTGCAACCTCCAGGACCACTGGATGCCTCCTGAGCTTCAAGTAGATCTCTCTGGCTAAGGCTGGGGAGCTCCCATCCCCTTTCCTCCCTTTAGAGCTTTATTGGGTATATAGGAAGCCATCATTTATCAGGTCAGACTCCACATGTCCAATTTAATGTAGTATTATCTGCTACAAGAAAAAAAATTCTACCTAAATATTAGGAGAAACTTGGTTAGGAAATGCCTTCCGGTTTTTCAGAGTGGCTGTTCTGATAAGAGACAGTGGCTGGAGCAACAGAGCAGGAAGTCGCTGGGATTAGAAACACATTTGCAATTACTTCATCCCAAGGAGTCTGAAATGAAACTGTGGGTTAGTGAAGGGTCCTTTTTCTAATGACAGTGGGCATTAAAATGTGTTATGTCTGGACAGTTCTTGCTTTCAAGTGGGCAGTTTATCAAGTGTCCAAGAGAAGAATTTCTTAAAGTGGTTGTCGAGTTGATCTCCACACATTTGTGTCTGCTACATACACACACCACACGATTCTGGCATGGAGGAAAGATGATATTGCTCACCTTTGTCCTTGAGTGCAAAGAAAATCCCAGCTTTATTAAGTGGGGATGCTGAAAGCCTCTTCATTATTCGCCATCCAATAATGTTCCTTTCAGCTGTGGGTGTAGAGGCTCTCAAAATAGACTTGGAAGGAGCTTGCAGTGCAGTGTTTCAGGGCATTTAACTTGCACCTGCCAACTTTTAAATTCCCGCTTAAGGTGCAGAGAAGGGCCTCCTGACCTGGAGGATCAACTGCCGTTTGGTGGAATGTAACTTCCCGCTTCCTCATTGCTTGGCCCTGAGCTCCATCTGTGAATGGCTTTGACTCTTGGGAGAATCTCTTGTTTTCATGAGGTGTCACCAGTCGTATACCTTAAGCTAGAGTAACTAACTGCTTGGGAAGCTTAAAGAGGAGAGCTTGAGAGAGTTACTTTTTTGAAGGAATGAGGGACCTTTCCATTTTCTGTGAACCACAAGGGTTGCTTTCCTGCTGGGGTTGTGAAAGACCTTTTATTTATTTATCTATCTATGGGATTTGCCCATGGAGCCTTGACACCAGGAAGTAGTCATGCCCCATTTAAAGCCATTTGGGCAACATACTAATCTGTTGGCTGCAAATAGGATCCGGGTCACATCTTGAGTTTAGGATGCTTGGTGGTTACATAGCTATTCTCAGCAAGGTAATTCTCCTTCTCTGACACTCAGCTCAGCTCTTCTTGCTTGTCTGTACTGAGCCACCTGGAGAGCCCTAAATCATCTGCTCTGAGTTTATTTGGGAGATGGGGAAGGGATGATGGAGTGGTGGTCCAGAGGAGAGGAGCTGCAGCTTGGCCAGGTTTCAGCAAAGAACTTGCAAGGCATTCTGGGAGGATGCTTTTGTCACTCTGGGGCCAGGCAGATCTTGGCATCTGTGACTGGCCCATTTTTATGACACTGGTTGGCCATTGAAGAGCCCTGGGATGTCAGTGAGGGGGCAAAACCCAGCCCTCTTTTGAGGCTTCTGCCCTTCTGAACCTCTCAGATGAAGATGAGGTCTTATAGTTTGAGCCATCCTTTGGTAACATGTGTCACCCAACCCATAGAGCATCCTCTCTCCTTCGGTTGTGCTCATTCTTGGGGGAAGAGGAAGTTTCAGCAAAGCAGAACTGGTGCACAGAAAGGGGACCGTAAGCTTGCAGCTCTTACCTGTGTGGCCTTGGGCTCCTGACAAAGGGCCATGACTCCTTGTGGGTTGCATGGTGGCCCAAGTTGGGTCACATCAGAGGCACAACCACCATTTCTGAATTAGGATTGTTTACAAGAGAAGGAGAAGATAGACTTGGGACAGAGACAGGAGGAGGAGGAGGAAAGCAGAAAAGGAAAAGATGCCCATGTTAAAGGAAAATTCAAGCAGGTCTATCTCATTTTGCAATTTGGGGCTAAAAGTAGGTGAAAAGACAGAAGGCAGCTGATGTAGCTCACAATGTGGGAGCAAGAGCACGGTGTGGGGGCAAGAGGGGACCCTTTCTGTGCCTAGACATGTGGTACTTTTGGATTGGTTGTGTTGCGTTGTGTTGCCTCAGCAGACAACATTTCTCCCATGGTGGTACTCAAGGTGTTGTGTTCCCAGGACTCTTGCTTAGGGAGCTGACCATACCCTACGCCTTCAGCAAAGTGGAGCATCATGCCCCTTGAGATAAGACCCTGGCATCTCTGAAGGGCTGCTCAGGCCACAGGAAGGCTGCGCAAAGGCAACATGCAGCGCTGTTCAGATTGTGGCATTTAGAAGTTGGACCCACAAGAGGAAAGGCCTTCCTATCTTTGTGTCCCCCACCCCTTGCTTCTGGTGCTCCATTGCTGCCTGGTGAAGCTTGAAGACCCTCCTGGGCTGCGCTGAGCACCATTTCCATTTCTTGGTGTTTGCATTGTGCTTCCTCAGAGCATCTCAGCAGCAGAAGGGCAATGGGTCCCTAAGAAACCGCTCTCCTCCCATTGCCATGGCAACCAGAAACTTTTCTGTTCTATTTTTGAAGGCGTGCCTGGAAAATGAGTCTGCAGGCTTTGGGCTTCTGAACTGAAAGACCATTGGGCATTGTTACCAGGACCTTGAGTTGCTGGGATTTTGTGGGTTTGGGCACATGTCTCCCAACAGGACGGGAGCCTCCTCCAGGTGGCAGACAATGCAGCGCATGGGGCTCACGGAATTGCTCCCCTAATAATTATCTTCCCATCCCTTGCTTTCTCACAGAACATGAGAAGCACCGGCTGTGCAAAAGCGCTGACTACATGAACCTGCACTTCAAAGTGAAATGGCTGTACAACGAGTATGTCTGTAGCCTGCCGACCGTCAAGGGGAAAGTGCCCGACTACCCCGCGTAAGTCCCTTGTCCGCTCTGGGTCCTCTGCCCCCCTCTGTGCCACTGCCTGTGTCACTGCTCTCTTCCATACACACACACACACACACACACACTTTGGGAAAAGTGACTGCCTTCATTTCTTCTGCTGTGTGACCGAGGCAGAAAGACTCAGAAAATCCCTATTGTCTCCCCTTCTGCTTTCTCATGTGCATGCCACACTCACACATCTTCTTATCTCCTGAAATGTCAGGCTGGGATGAACAATGCAGTGAGCCTTTTGCCAATGCTCAGCATACGTGTAACCCTTTCCGTGTGTCTTCTGAGTCGTTCTGCCGTGTTTTGTGCGCAATGACAGGTAGCCAGGAGCCAGTTCCTCTGACACCAGGGGTAATGCCATTTATAATACCAGCATTCCTGTAATTATACACACACACACACACACACACGTGAGATGATTGAAAACAGGTGTTTGTAGGAATAATGTATGTAATGTATCTGCTTTCCTTGGCAGTGTTGGTTGGAATAGGAGTGACTATCAGCATCCAAGGAGCAATTCCTTGCTTAATACCTGGGAAATCTGACTGCCTTTGGGTGCTGTTGATTGCTCCTATTCCAACAGACTTGAACAATAAAGGCAGAAGTCAAAACATCTGGCACTTTTTATAAACTCCTGTTTCCAATCCTTTTATTAAATCTGTTTCAGTTTCATAGGATCCCTCTGGGATCCAGGATTGGCTTGAAGACAGTGCAGTTCAATTGCTACATTCAGCTATTATACACACATTATACAGACAGTTAAAAGTAAAGCAGCAGCCTATCTCCCAAGGCCCAAGAATGAATAGAAGGTGTTCTCCCTGTGTCATGACAGCAGAACCCAGCAGGGACCATCCCCCTGAATCTGAAAGTTTGGTGATTTGAGATAAAAAGGATGAACAGAAAGAGATTGATAGATAGAAGGAAGCAATGCTTCACACAGTAAACATAGTTACACTGTGGGATTTGTTGAGTAATAGCAGTGTTATTTTATTTTATTTTATTTATATCCCACCTTCCTCCCAAAGGTGTTTCAGTTTCTTAGGTAATAGGCTCCCGGTTGGCCACTGTGGGAACAGGTCACTTTGGTCAAACCCAACCCCATTCTCCCTCTTTAAGAACAGAGGCTTTGGGGCCTTTCTGGTGGGCTTTCCAGCTGTGAGTAGTAGTTGAGAGCAACTGCTGGAAATAAAAGACTGGCCTAAAAGAGAGAGATGGGAAGAAAGAGTTCTCTGGAGTAGGGATGTGGATCTGGCAGAAAGGAGATGACGCTAGTTTTGCTCTGAAGACCTGAAGTCCTCCAGGGCTCAGTGCCCTCAGAGCTGAATTCTCCTGTCTCTTTGGTGGCATTTTTTCATTTTTCTGAAATAACATTTGAGGAATTGCTGCTTCAGGCAATCTCTCATTGAACCTAGGCAGCCATCAGCAGGAGTCTAACATGGAAATCTCTTTGATACAGAATGTCTGGAATAGAACATTGAGGTCTGGCCCTTGAGGTCTCTTCCACCTCTACAATTCAATATTCTATGCCTTTTTGCCATGAATTCCCTCAAACCCAGTGTGCAAAAGTGTGAACAAGATCATAGGTTTCTTGGTCAAATTGTAGCTTTGTGTTTCCAAACTGAATGGTGGGGTGTTCAGACCACCTGCAAAGGATCACACCTGGTCTCTTAGCTAATATAGGATCATTATGACCACTCCCAGTGAATCCACACATCCATTGGTTTTCCTGGATCACAACTGCCACTTCTGTGCTTCTGCCACATTCATCCTTGATTCTGAATAAATAAAAGGGATGCTTTAATTGTGTACATTGGAATAATGAATCTAATCCCCATTATTCAACTATCTTGCCACATACCTCACCTGGCCTGCGACATTGGGAGGAAGACTTCACCCACCTTCTAGCTGAGGCAAAATACTTGGATCGAAATGGGCTCGAGTCAGCGGCTCTGTCTTGGCCATGTGGCAGATTGAGCTGTTAGTCAGCCTGCCATCTGTGGATGGAAAGCAGATCTAAATGTTGAGCATTACTAAGCAAGGGCTGAAGCGAGCCTGGCTTTGCTCTGGGCTGTATCTTGAGCACAGCATCCCTGTTGCCATAGCACTCCTCTGCCATCTCCCCCTGGCTGCTTTGGGGCCAAGCTCATATTTTGAGTCTCAGGGTGATCCAGGCTTATTCCAGCCACTTGCCTTCCCCTCGCCTTGCCTCTTGGCAGCGGCCACAGCAGCAGTAGTCAATTTGGTGCGTGTTGGGGGGCTGAGTCATTTGCTTTATCAAATACAGAAGAAATTAAAATCTCCCCGCTCTTGCTTTCCCTCCAAATGTCAGCAAACAAGTTAAGACAAATCAGAGCCTCATCACAGTCAGAAAACCAGGCTGTGTGGGCAAGAGAGAGCCAAACAAATGAGTCTCAGAAATAGGACCCATTTCTCCCATGACTGGGAAGTCTCCCTTTGGCTCAGGGAGAAGGCAGTAGGCTTAGGGGTGCAGGTAGTGCCTGGCTTTGCCCTTGCTTCCTGTTCAGCATCTATGTTTGGGCAGGTGGCTGGGGTGCGAACTGGGGCAAGGGGACAGTCTTTCTCTTTCCTTGCAGATATAGCCTCTTGACCACCAGCAAAGGAGGGGACACTGCCCTTCCCTGATGCACTCCTGTCAGCTCTGCTGCCTTACATAAATGTCACTCCTTCTCCTATCCTTTCATCAGAGGAGGAACCAGAATTAGTTTTCCAGCAGAAAAGGGATGAGACCCCACAAATACCAGGAGACCGTTTACATTACACACTTACTGTGGCTCCTTAGTATCTTGCTGGGGTTTGGTTCCAGGAGCCTCCTAGGACACCCAAAGTCCATGGATGCTCAAGTCCCATTAAATACAATGGCATTGTAAAATGGTGTCACTTCTATAAAATGGCAAAAATCAAGGCTTGTTTTTGGAATATATAGAGAGAGATTTAGAAATTGTGGATATGGAGGGCTGACAGTATAGTGCTATGGTAATTTCAACTGCTGTGGTTCTGTCCTGTTACCCTTTGGGATCCTGGGAAGTTTAGGCAAGGGTGCTTAAAATTCTCGGCTGGACAAATCCAAGGATTCCACAGGAGACGGCCATGGCAGTTAAATCATAGAATCATAGAATCATAGAATCATAGAGTTGGAAGAG
>CM034703.1:973989-990379 GCA_020142125.1 Phrynosoma platyrhinos
TCACCCATCACTACTACACCTCTCAGCAGTTGCATTCCACATCCTGTGCGCAGGTTGCGCAGCCCTTCCTAGGGGAGGCATTTTGAAGGGCCAAGGCACCCAAAGTGGCAGTTCTCCTTCTTGGAGTAGATGGTGGTCCCGTCTCACTCTGTTTCCCCAATTCTGTTTTTCCTGCTAGTAGAAGGGAGTTGCAAGCAGGGGTTTTTCCGTATAAAAGCTCCCTGCTACGTGCCCTCACCTTGTCCCCTTCCTCTCTGATTCAGCGTGGAGATCATCCGCCTGTGCAACAGCTTCTACATCGATTGGGACCGCAAGATGTACTATGCCCCCAGTGACATGCCTGCCCAGGCCCGGACCACCACCCTCAACGAGGAGCTGGGACAAATCAAGTACATCTTCTCGGACAAAACGGGTACCCTCACCCAAAATATCATGGTCTTCAACAAGTGCTGCATCAATGGGATCTCCTACGGTGAGGATGGGGTGTGTGGATGGGACCCTTTTGTTGCTTCCAGGGCTGTGCCCACATGGCAGGAGAGGGATCTGGATGGAGATGCACCTCCCAAATAAAAAGTCTGCTCCATTTTCATTAAATTTTCCTTCAGCTCCCACATTCCTACCATTGCAGTAATTTCAAATCTTAGAATTCAAAGATATAGCCATGTTAGTCGGTAAAATCAGAATGCAATGGGATCTGGTAGCACCTTTGAGACTCACTGAAAGAAAGAAGTTGGCAGCATGAGCTTTCCTAGACTGCAGCCTACTTCCGAAACATGCATCTGAGGAAGCAGGCTGGAGTCTAGGAAAGCTCATGCTGCCAACTTCTTTATTTCAGTGAGTCTCAAAGGTGCTACGAGATCCCTTTACATTCAAATCTTAGGGGAGCATTTAGAAATAGAGTTTAGGCCTCCAAAGGTAAAGGACCCAGGGGATACAAATATAGCAAAAAGGAGAGATGTTCTGGATACGAACGGTTTTCAAGATCTACCTCTCTGCAATGCTAGAAATCTAGAGACTTTGGAATTAAAAATTAATTGTTGTGGGAGGGGGGGGAGCAGAATTCTTATGGGAGGACAACAGCCTTATTCTTGCTTCTCCTGCAAATATGAACGAGGAAGACGAAGCCAACTAGCTCCATCTCTCCCTCCCCTTCTGAGATTTCCCCCCCATTGATTGTACCCATTCCAAATTATTGCCACGGTGCCTCTGCTTTAAGTCCCGTTGCTCTTAAAATGCTCAATGGCCTTAAGCAGCTGTCTCCATCCCCTCCCCTTTCAGATAATTTAGCCATGCTGGCATCACTGGTCATCCTGGCCAGGGCTGATGTGCGTTGCAATCCAGCACATCTGGAGGGCTCCAGGATGGAGACGCATGGCCTGCAGGGAAGGCTTTGTAACATGAAGAAGAAGGAGATGCCCAAATTGGCTGCTAGTTCCTCCTAAAGTTGACCAGCCTTGGCAGAGAACAGGCACAGAGGAAACGGAGTGGCTCACAGATGCCACAGTGGTGCTTCTGTTTTCTTGCTGGTACAGATTAACACACAGTCACTCTTCTGCAGATCGTAACCAATTGTGTCCTGTTGTTGATTCAACACTCGGTTGTGCTTCTCACCCTCAGGGGACATCTTGGACTCCGAGGGACACCGGGTGGAGATCACTGAGGTGAGGACTGCAAGGTCATTCTTTCTGTAGTGTGGATGTTATATATGGTTTTAATATGGCTTTTATTATTTTAACTCAGCAAAACCGACAATGCAAAACAATAAATAATAATAATAAATAATAATTTTTATTTATATCCCGCCCCTCTGCAGAGCAATCGGGGCGGCTTACAACATTAAAATTTACATAAAGATATGTCAATTAAACATAAATATACCTCCATGGTACAAACAACGAAGATTGTATTCCAACCCTCCCCACCAGATAGAACCAATTTTTCCAGCACAGTCTAAGCAGGCATTTAGTGAACAATGTTACATGTAAAATTAGCAGCTAAAGTTCTCAGAGAGGTAAAACAAGGAGGGATGCATTTTGTAAACAATGCACCTGAGAGCCCAAGGCCACCAGTATTTCAGCATAAATACTGGAAAGATCTGTTGTAAGAGTTTTGATCATTTACATTTTGAAAACTGAAAGTTCAGGATTATCTGAATCCACTGGCAGAGGAGAAAAAGGTGGGAAGAGTATTTGTATGTTGACATATTTTACATGATAACATGGGGGGTGTCCGCATGGAGGAAAAGTTCCTGCCCCGGGCCAAAACAGGCTGAACATGGGTCCAATCCGCACTCTCAGGGGATTCTCCAGAGTAAAAAGAGTCCCCTTTTGCTCTGGTTCAGGGTGGAAACTCCAGAGAATCCCCTGGGAGTGCGGACTATGTGTCGGTGTGAGGACAGGGGGAAGAGCATTGGCAGATGTGCAAGCAACTAACTTCTTCCTGCCTGGAGCTTCCAATTCCCCGCCACAGCACTTTCACCTCCAGGTTTGCATGGTTCTGGCCCCATTCCTTTTGCAGATGTGCAAAGTGATCTCACAGGCACACATTGTTATAACAGTACTATCAATGCTGTGCACTGACGCTCAATAGAATGACCATTTCCCGAGGAGGTGTAGATAGCGCTGTCTGCCTATTGAGGGTGCTGGCTCTGTGGACAGCTTGTCTCCAATGGTAAACCAGTGTGGACACATCCATGCTTGCATTTCAACCCTGGCTCTTGCCAAAGAGTTGATCGTAGAATCATAGAGTTACAGCCAAGCCATTCTGCCAGCACACAGCAGAGTGTGGTAAGGAAGCCCAGAGCAGGATTTCTATCCATCCACCATTTTGCAAGTAGCCTATTTCCTTCAGGCTCTCACACCCAGGCTCTCTTTCATATCTTGGGGGAGAAGAGATGGTTCTCCCATGCCCTGGCAGTTATTCCCCCGAGGAGATGTGTGTGTCTCTGTGTGTTTGTGTATATTTATTTATTTGGATGGAAAGAACGTGGAGAACCTGTCAAACCCATCTTTGGTCTCCAGTCAAAATGGAGGCTGATGAGGAACCCCAAGAAGTTTGAGGGTGACACCAATCTTTTGCTTTTGCAGAGCACTTCAAAAGTAGATTTCTCGCACAACCCATTGGCTGACCCAAAGTTTGTGTTCTACGACAATAGCTTGCTGGAAGCGGTGAAGAGGGGCGATACGGCCACCCACAAGTTCTTCCGCCTCCTTTCCCTCTGCCACACAGTGATGCCAGAAGAAAAGAAGAAGGGTGAGATGGAGGATGCCATTGCACCTGTAGGTTGCAGAGGAAGGACCAGTAGGGATGGGGGGGGGGGAATCTTTCCTCCTCCAGTGGTCATACTGGTAAGTAATGTTGTGTCTGTTCCTCACCATGGCAGGCGTATTGGTGTACCAGGCCCAGTCTCCAGATGAAGGTGCCCTGGTTACGGCTGCCCGAAACTTTGGCTTCGTGTTTCGTGCCCGCACTCCGGAGACCATCACCGTAGTGGAAATGGGGGAGACAGTGGTCTATGAGCTGCTGGCCATCCTGGACTTCAACAATGTGCGCAAAAGGATGTCTGTCATTGGTGTGTTTTCATCCTTTGTGCCCCCTCCCCACATGCCCTGGGATGAGACAATGGCTCACGCACACGTCCAGAAGGTTTCCTCCTGCCGTGATTGAAGAACATAAATTTACTAAGCTTTCACTGTAATTGGCCAGACTGTAATTGCAAACTGCATCTTTCTAACACAGACCTTTGCAGCTGGAGGTTTATTGTTCGGAAATAAACCTGTAGTGTGTGCTTGTGGCAGCATGTGATTTCAGCCAACCCTTTGGTACTAAAAAAGGTGTTCCCTTTGGGCTGGAATAATCTTGCAAAAAGTGGCAGTTGTGGCAGAATTTGATGGTATGTGAGCGTGAAGATTCTCTACATGTCCCCCTCCACTCTTGCTGAGCTGGATGAGACTCTTTGAGAACACCATCTACCTATCAAACTTGCTGCCGCCATCCAATGATTGACTTATTACACCTTAGCAATGCGTTGGGACACTGCTGGGGAATTCCACTAGTATTTGCAAACCCAGTGAAAAACTAGCCAAGCTAAGGAATGTGAAAAAGAGTGTAAGAGAGGCAGATTACTTTTTAAAAAAGCTTTATTCTAACTAAAAGAGTTCTTGAGCAAAAGGATATCTCTACATGCAGGACCAACTTGTCCTATAGGCAAAGATAGGAAGTTCTAAGTTATAAAGTAAAATAATTTCACCCAAACCAGGAAAATTAATCAAAAACCCCAACCTTACTCACAGATCACATGGGATTTGGTGTTTCTGGATAGCTGGGAGCCTGGACTCCATTGTCTGGCTCCACCATCCTCCTCATGTTCTGCCTGACAAGAGCCAGAAACCAAAAGCCCAGCAGGCAGACAGACAGACCCAAAAGCCTCATGTTGCATCCAGGAGTTTTTAAAACCTCTCCCTCAGAACCATCTGAAAGGTTTGCGCTTCTCCCCAGCTACCCATCTATTTGGACAGTTGCCATCTCATCAGCTGTGATATAGACCATCATTAAAATTTAACTGTACCGCCTCCCACATTTGTGCCTTTGCTGTCTGGGAAGAAAGGGTCTGATAAATGAAGGGACTCCCATTTATCACAGTTGGAGAAAAAAAAATCCTGGTAGGAGAAGAGAAGTCTGTCCCTCCATTACGTTGGGTGGGGGGAAATGAGGATGTGAATGAGTGGGACCCTCCCTCAAATACGACCCCCTGCCGGCTGTCCACACGTTGCTCCCTGCTCTCATGTTGGGTCTTTTTCTGGACGTGGTCATCACCAGTCCACTCTCTTTGGCTCTCTTCCCTTCTTCCCAGTGCGGAGCCCCACGGGCAAGCTGACCCTCTACTGCAAGGGCGCAGACACCATCCTCTACGAACTCCTCCATCCTTCCTGTGGACGCTTGAAGGAAGAGACCACAATCCACCTGGATGTAGGTGACGCCTCCTTGTCTTCCTTTGATACCAGCATCTCCAGCCCACTGGGCACTGACGTTCTCACTACGCTCACCGGGGGGGGGGCATTTTTAGGCCAGGCTGACCTCACCAATCTCCTCCTCTGTCAGCAGACCCAACATTCGCTGGTTTCTTGATTTCTCTCCTTCCTTTCAACACAAACAATTTCCAAGGCAGTTGGCACAAAATGCAATAACACTGGGGCTGCTCTCTCAAGCCAAAACACATGGCAGAGAGAGAAAGAGAGAGACTGTCCTTCTCTCAGGGCCACCTCTCACATGCTATAGGATTTTTGTGGCCCAAGGGCAGAAGCCACCACTAGACTAATGGTGGGCTGTGGAGGGCTGGCACTGTGCCTCCAGCGTCTCCTCATTTTCCTGTCCCTTTGGGGTATGCAGGCCCAAGAGGAGGATCTGGGTAGACCATGCTTCCCTGTGAGTCCTGGAAAGGGGACTTTGTGGTGAGGTGTCCTCAGCTGGAGGCCTGGCTGACCAGTGGTCAACCTCTATCTTCCTAGGATTTTGCAGGGGAAGGATTGCGGACCTTGGTGGTGGCCTACAGGAACCTGGAGGAGAGCTACTTTGAGGACTGGCAGAGGCGTCACTATGAGGCCAGCATAGCCTTGGACAACCGGGAAGAAAAGCTGTCTCTGCTGTATGAAGAAATTGAAAAAGACTTGATGGTATGGAGGGTCCAGAACAAAGCCCAGATGCCCAGAGACTGGCCAGAGAGATGTAGGCAGGGTGGTCTTGACTTACTGGAAAGGAGAGGACCTTGTGAGCAAAGCCACCGAGACATTGCCACCACTAGAGGACCTGGCCCCAAAGCCCCTCCACCTCCCACCTTCTGGTTTGACTGGCTTATCCAGGAACCGATGGGTGACCAACTCACTGTTGGGGCAGCTGAAGATTGGGGTGGGTGGGTGGGTGGTGGACTGGTGCTCGGACCCACAGCTCTCTGGGCCAATGGATAGCCAAAATCCATGTCACGCTGGGCCAGTTCAGGAGTCCAGCTTGCTCAGTGTTGCCTGTCTTCAAACTAAACCTGGATCCAGTTGGGTAGTCTCAAGTACATTAGACCCATTGAGTCATAGAGGTATGAGAATGTGTGAACCATTTGACATTTGGTTCCAGGGCTGGTATCCTGTGGGTTCCTCCCAACCAGAGTAAACTCACTGACTCCGTCGTTGACTGGTTAGTCAACACATAGGTAAATCCCATTGATACAGTTGGCCTACTGCTGTAGAAAGGACAAAGGGATAGGTGTGCTTATTGTATATTCATGCATGAAATAGTTTCTCTTTCCCTATTTACTCAAAGGCAGCTAAAATTATAATTTATTTATAATTTATAATTCCTTAGATACACAACTAGTAGAGAAAGAGATTTTTAAAAGAGCAAGAGAATTAAATGAAAAAGAAATAGAGATTGCAGATCAGATGATGGGGGATGAGTCAAGCTGAAACTTCACCAGATGGATCGCTCGGACCCATAGAACCCCACATCTTGGCTCTGGGGGTGCAACAGACCACAAAAGATCACCAGCAAACAATCCTGCCTTATATTTGTATTTCTCATATATTAAGACATGCTCTCAGCCTCAGGGGAAGGCAACGGCAAATCTCGCCTGAGCCAATATTGCCAAGAAAACCCCATGATAGGTTCACCTTAGGGTTACCATAAGTTGGAAACGACTGGAAGGCACGCAATCACACCACAACAAAAAATCCTGAGATTTTTCCTGACCTTACATGCCAACGCTCCCAAACATAGGCCAAATATCAGAGGAGGGAAAGAGGGGACATCCGTGTCATGTTCTCCTTTTTAGGTAGAGAAATAAGTCAGATGGCAATCCCATTAGCGATCACTCTTGACGGAGGAGAGAGGATGCCAAATCTGAATCCATGCCTGAGAAGGTCCTTCCTTGGGGACATAATGGACAGGCAGACTTTCCTTTCCCAAATCCCAAACAGTGGGAGGACTCTGAAGTTCATGGGTTACACTTTGAGTTACACCTGAAGCTGGACCAGGAGCTTCTGAAACCGGAGTAAGGGAGGAGACGTGTGCTTCAGGATTTTTGCCAGTTGAGATTTCCAAATGCTTTATGGAGTCAGGTTGCCCCGGCTGTGTGTCAGCCTCTAAGTAAGGAAGGGTGCACCTACACTGTAGAAATAATGCAGTTTGACAGCACTTTAAGCGCTGTAATGACATCATCCTACGGAATCCTGGGATTTATAGCTTTGCAAGGTCTTTAGTCTTCTCTATCCAAGAGTGCTGATGCCTCACCAAACTACAAACCCCAGGATTCTGTAGGATGGAGCCATACCAGTTAAAGTGCTCTGGAGCATGTCCAGAGGAGGGTGACCAAAATGGTGAAGGGTCTGGAAACCATGAAGCCCTATGAGAAACGACTTAGGGAGCTGGGTATGTTTAGCCTGGAGAAGAGACGGTTAAGAGGTGAAATGATAACCCTCTTTAAATATGTGAAGGGATGCCATGTTGAGGATGGAGCAAGCTTGCTTTCTGCTGCTCCAGAGAATAGGACACAATGGAGCAACGGATGCAAATTACAGGAAAAGAGATTCCACCTCAACATTTGGAGGAACTTCCTGACAGTAAGGGCGGTTCGAACATACTCCTTCCTCGGAGATTTTGGTGGAGTCTCCTTCTTTGGAGGTCTTTAAACAGAGGTTGGATGGCCATCTCTCAGGGATGCTTTGATTTTGAGTTCCTGCATGGCAGGGGGTTGGACTAGTTGGCCCTTGGGGTCCTTGACGCAAAGCCAAGCCGGCTGCAGTCTAGGACAGGCAGAGATGTTTCTTTAACTACATGTTTTAAATCGTTGTCGTTGTATGCCTTCGAGTCATTTCCAGCATATGGCAACCCTGAGGTGAACCTCTCGTGGGGTTTGTCCTGACAAAATTTGTTCAGACGGGGTTTGCCTTTGCCTTCCTTAAGGCTGTGAGAGTGTGACTTGCCCAAGGCCACCCAGGGGAGTTTCCATGGCCGAGTGGGGATTCAAACCTCGGTCTGCAGGATCCTCCTAGTCCATTGCTCAAACCACTATGCCATGGTGGCTTACTAATAGATTAATTCCATTTTAATGTTGACTTTTTGTGTATTCTAACTATAGTATATTTGTTTTGATTTGTATCCTGCTATGAGTTCTGGTTTTGGGGAAAGGCAGGACATAAATAAGGTTCATATTGTCGTCATCATCATCATCATCATCATCATCATCATTATCCACATATTTGTACACACACAAACACACACACACACACCTGTTGACCCCAAGCTCAGCCCCTGTTCCCTCTTTTTCCTCCACAGTTGTTGGGTGCCACTGCCATCGAGGACAAGTTGCAAGATGGAGTCCCCCAAACCATTGAGATCTTGGGGAAAGCGAATATTAAAATCTGGGTGCTCACTGGAGACAAACAAGGTATGGGAGGTGCAGCGAAGTGAGGGAAGCCATTTTCCACGCAGGAAACACATGCAGTAAGAACACACACAGTTTTTATGCACAGGAGTCCTTTTTTTGTGTGCAGAAGCTTTGCAATTTTTATAAAATGTGCATATTTCACTTGGAGATGTGGATACCTATGCAGGGAAAAAAACTCATCCCATTTCCCTTCTCATGTTTTCTGCAAATTTTTGCAGAGTGTAAGTTGCACAAAATGCACATTTCCTGTGCCCAAATATATATTTCTGCCCAGAAAGACCACCTGCGTTGTTTTTTTTAATAATAATATCATTAAATGTAGCTCTTAAAGGCTCTGTTACTAGTGATCCTATTTTAGCGTAGTATTCCAGAATGAACCCATCTGGGCCTGGTGACTTTTTCAATTTAAGGTCTTTTATGCGCTTTTGTGTGAATGAATTTTACTCAAGAAGTAGATAGAGATAGTTTCTGAAAATTGCTCAGAAAATGTTTCCTCGGAGGGTGCGGAGAAAATGGCTGAAAGTATTCATTAATGCATGTGGGAATGAATAAGCAAAGATTTACATCCCCAGCTAGGACCCCAACATCTGAAATTCTCGAGTCATTTTGGCACTTCAGAAAGGGCCAACATATGCAGGTCTTGAGTTGCTGCTTCTAAAAGAGCAAGGGGATTATCCCAAAAGCTGGATTTTGAATGCCAGGGGATCTTGGAGAAAACAAAGGGCACAGGACCCTCGGATGTTTTCTCTGATCCGATTGAACAAATTGGTACCCAAAGAGAGCTGAGATCTGGGACATGGAAGGTGAACAGAACAAGGAGTAAAAGCATTTCAAAACTAGGCCAGAATCCAATGAGTGAGTCCCAAGCAGAATCACAATCAGCTGCTCAATCTGTAGTCTGTTGTTGTTGTTTTACTTATATCCCACTTTTCTCCCAATATAGGGACCCAGGAAAGCTGACAGCAAATTTAAAAACAATACAATTTAAAAACAACTCAAAAGCATAAAATGTATAAAGTTCAAAAACAATTAAACAATTTAAAATGTAAAAACAATTGCACATTAAAAATATTAAAATATATCAAAAACTAAATACAACCCCTGATCTGACTTGCACAGCATTTAAAAGCCCAACCTGTATCCGTTTAAAGAGCCTGATGGTTGGTGAATAGGTAAATCCCTTATATGAATTCACATAACAATTGAAAAGATATTCAAGATAAACTGTGAACTGAGACCGGAAATTTATTTACTCAATATGTTAAATAAGATCCCATCTCATGTAGAATGGAAACACTGGAGAATTTTACTCTATATGATAACAGTGACAAGACTTTTGGTTGCCCAAAAATGGAAAAATAATGAACTTCCTGCTAAAATTATCAGAAATGATGGAAATGGATATTTTGACCTCTCATCTGAATAAGGATATGAATGTAATTGAGAAAAAAAAAGCTTCCAATAACTGAATTTTGTAAGAATAGATGGAATTAAACTATAGGTAGAGTAATAGGATGACAGGGAAATAAGGTGAACTGTGCATCACATGAATATAAAACTTTTTGACTACTTTAGATATATGGGTATATATCATAAAAGAACAAAAGAACAATCAATTTAAATAGGTATGGCTGGGAAGAAAGGATGACCCCGCAAGAGACATTGAGAAAGTAGAGTTTTAGGGGTAGTGTTTTATGTAGTTAAGTAAATTCTAATGTGCATTACTGGAAAGATATGTATCTGTTTGAAGAAAAAATAAAGTGTATTAAAAAAAGATTAGGTAAATCCTAATGTAGTGGCTTTGCTGTCCTCAGGACCAAAAACCTCAGGATTCTGGCTTCAGGCTTTTATAAGGAGAGCCAGAAGAGAAAGGAAGCAATGTATTCCTGCATGGCAGAAGGGTGTTGGACTGGATGACCCTTGGGGGTCCCTTCCAGCTCTGTGATTCTAAAGAAAAAAGAATTAAAGCAGCACAATTATACATCTATCTGAAAGGAAGGAAGATCAGGGAGGGGGGCAGTTGTTAAGATCAGAATTGGGAGTGAGCTAGAATTCAAGCAGTAACTTTGGAAAGCAGCAGTTCTCCTGCAGAACACCTGGAAGCCAAGGAACTGGGTCTGGCCTTGTCCCTCCACCTTTTCCTTTCCCAGACCTGCTTGGCTTCCCAGTTCAGGATTGTCCTAGGCTCCGAGATTTCCAGCCCAAAAGCTGAGCCCAAGTGACAGGGATGCCATTAAGCATTTGGTATTAAGCACCAACCACAGCTGATTAGAGAGAACATATTTCCCCATATGGAAATTGAGAGAGAATTCTTAGCTAAAGAGGCCATTCCCAGATAAAGGTGAAATGTGGGGGTTATTTCTTCTCATTTACTTAAGGAGTTGAGAGAAGGTGGATGCAGAGCCGCTTTAAGTCCCTGTATGGGGAGGAAGGCAGGATATAAATAAATAAAATAAATAATAATAATAGTAGTAGTAGAGCAGAGCAGAGGGTGAGCCCTGGCACCAGAAGGAAGGAAGGAAGGAAGGAAGGTGCTAACTAACTAAATATATAGGCTGCCCTAGGGAGTCTTTGCAAATTGCAGCAAATAATCAGTTAAGACTTGCAAATGTTAGCAAGCTGCTTCTTCCTTGCTGTGCTGGAGAGTTGCACAAAGCCATTTCCTATTGCCCAGAGCAGAGACCACTAAAGCTGGAGTATTTGCATTCCTGCCTGGATATGTCCCATGAAAGCTAGAAATTTGTGCCCGGGTACTGGAAACTATAAGCCTCCCCACTCCTCAAGAACAGAGGGACCCTCTCCTTGTGGAAACTATGGGTGGACTGGGATGGTTCCTTTTGTCCTCTAAATCTCTCCACGCATCCTCTGTGTTGGGGTTTGGTTCTTCTGCTGCAGAGACGGCAGTGAATATCGGCTACTCCTGCAACATGCTGTATGATGCCATGAAGGACATCTTCATCATCCAGGGCAAAACCTCAGCAGAAGTGCAACAGGAGCTCAGGTGAGGGTGAGGGCATGATTGGTCCCAAATAACCCCAAAGGGCCACAGTCGGAAGCAAAAGCAAAAAGCACACAAAAGTGCTTGGAGGCACCACAAGTGCAATTCTGCATTGGCAAAAAAGGATGTAAGCAGTATGGTAACATAGCATCGCTGTGTTATATACAGATTTAACAAAAGTGGCAGATATTGCATATGATTATAAAATGAGAAATGCAGAAACCCCTGGGATAAACTCCTAAGGATTTGTGCCCTAAGAAAACCCTACAAAATTAATAGGGCTGCCATAAGTCCACAGGCAACATGCACAAACACACATACACAGTGTAAGCATGGAATCAATGGCCAATATGAAATAAAACTGGCTAATATTGTAAGAGAGCAATATAAAGTAGAGCAGCTTTACACTGCCATGTCATCCACTTCTTTGTCAATTCAGTATTGTAGTTGTGTGCTTGCAAGCATCTTTTATATTTTGGTTTCAGAATCTTTTTGGTGACATGCACATGCATAGCCAGGATCTGTGCAAACCTGTGTCCTTTTACGCTCACTGCACAAAGAGGTCTCCAGCACCTCCTTCTTTTGCAATGCCTTTCCTCCCCTTGGCATGAGGGGCATGAGGCTGCTTCAAAGGAAAACCGTGGACTTCCGCAGCCATTTATGAGCCTTATCCCATTAAAAACAAACTCACGTTTATCTTTCTGTCTCTTGAGTGATGCGGAAGCACTTTTGTTCTCTTCCAGTCCTAAGAGCATGGGAAAGGGAGGTAAAAACACCCCTTTTGCCAAATGGATTTTTCCAGCTTGGCAAAAGACACGCTTTTACGACACTTTTGTGCCCCTCTTCCATGCTTTTAGGACTGGAAGAGAACAAAAGTGCTTCCATGTCATGTGGAGACAGAAAAATAAACACACTTCTCTCCATTTACCTGCCAGGTTTGTTTTTAATGTGATGAGACTCTTAGCGGTCAGGGAGGGTGAAGGCAAGCTTTGCTTGGCCAGGGCAGAGCACCAGTCACTGGAGCCACTGTCTCTCTGCTGCTGCTGCTGCGGTTTTCCTCTTGGCTGGAGAATGCAGCCCGGCCTGCCCAGGTGCCCTCTGCCTTTCCAAATGCCCCTGAAGGCACTGTCTGTGAGGAGCAGAAGCTGTAGCCCTGCGGACCCAGACAGGTGGAGTGATGCAACCCAACTGTGTGAAGCAGGATCTCAACCAATGTGGTCAAAAAAGGGTGGGAGTGTTGTCCAGACCAGGAAGGCACAGCCGTAATAGGTCCATTGGTTGTAAACACCATGTCCACTTCTTGCCCCATCCGGACAAACCCTGAACTGAGGGGCTTCTAGAGTCTCATAAAGATTTGCAAGAAGGCTCCACATTGGAGTATTACATGCACAGGAGAAAGAGGCCGAGTTCAGGGGGGGAAACTACTTTCAGGGCTGTTGGAGGGGCTCAGTTAAGGGAGCCCAAGCCATGCCAGTTTAGCCCCTGGCATGAGATATGTCTGGTGAAACAGCTTATATGAGCATGAAGTTTGTTGAAAGAGCTCCAGCTTCACCTCTATCACCTTTTCTCTTAGGAAAGCAAGGAAGAAGATGAATCCCGAAGCCTTCGCAGATGATGAGGAGCTGGATATCCTGGTCCGGAAACCAGGAGGTGGCTCAAAGGTCTTGCTGGATGAGGAACCCAATGGAGAATATGGCCTGGTGATCAATGGGTACAGCTTGGTAAGGAAGGGAGAGAAGGAGGAAGGAGGGCAACCCTCTGGGCCCCCTCTAGAGCAGACCAAGGAAGGGGGCTTGCCAAAGCTGAGAGGGGCAGCTTTTGCCTTGGAGTTTGGAGGCTTCAGGAGGGAGAAGGAGCTCACCTGGGCAGGCACCTGTGCTCAAGACTTTCCCAAATACCTCTGTGTTTGTGGCTGACTAAGTCCACCACGTGAACTGTCCAGAGTCTCCCCAGAACTTTGCGTAGAGACCGGTGGCGTCCTGTCAGGGCTTTGGGGGACAGCTCCGAGAAAGTGTGCCCCAATTCCTATGCTGCCAGATATTGCTGTTGCATAATGCATGGGACCCCAGGTGGTCCACAGCAGAGGATGAAGCAAATAGGTACAACCAAGAAGAAGCATCATGGTTAAAATTAAAATTTAGAGCCAAATAAATAAACTTTCCTATTAGAAAAGTACAATAACATCCAGTACGGTGATACCTTTAATCAGCCAGCCAAAATGCACAAAATTCATGAAGCCCAAAGCCTTTGTGGATGATATCCAGGTCTGAAAACCAGGTGGCCCTTTTGTGCATTTTGGTTGGCTGATTCAAGGTATCACAGCTTTGTGGATCTTTGGTTGTTATTGTACTTTGCTATATGGCCGACATGGCTATCCCTGGATATGTGTCTTATTAGAAACAGTACTCGTTTGAAAGAGCTTGAAAACGTAACAATGAAAATAAAAGACCTTTCTGCAAGAGGAGTTAAGAGCCCAAAATCTGGCTACACAAAAAGCTATTGGCCTGCTAGCGGAAGGAGGGGGGCAGGCAGTCCTCTTGAGGCAGGGAGTCCCAGAAATCCCCTCAAATCCCCCTAGTCTGACATTGGGTGTGAGGGTACATGTGTTACTCCTGGGAAGGCTCACCGGGTCAGCTTAAGCCCATTGGTCAGCTTAGGCCAGTTCCTTGTGGCCGCATGAGGAGTTGGGCCCCTCCAGGCTCTGGGTTTCCTTCCTCTGGGGGGTGGCATGGGGTGGATCTGGGCCCCTTGCCCACTGGAGCCTTAACTGTGGATCAGACATCCTGCAAAGGTTGCGTTGTGGGGTGGAGCAGGGAGAGGGGACCTGTAGCCAAAAGTAGTAGGGCAATTTTATTTAGCTCAAACTGAGAGGCAGTCAGCTACAAAGACCCTGTGAGACCATCTCCCACTTGTATACCAAGAGGCCAGTGGATCTAAGAATTGATGCAGAGACAGAATTCTCCAATTAAAGTATTATTTTATTAAAGGGACAATCACACAGTAATTCACACTCATATACTCGTTCATGCAAGGCCCAGGAAATCAGGGGTTAGCTTGGAAAGGATCTTGAGGCAAAACAACAGCTGATACTTACTACAGATGAGGGTTCCAATTGGGTGAAGTGACGTGAGACACAACCGTTCTGAGAGCGTTGAACGTAAGTGCCGGTAACTAGACTAGAGAGCACAGTGACGTAGTGTCCCCATGAACTCCAAACTAGTGACACTGAGGGGGAAAATTCAGGGGTGTTAAAGGGCTAAAACTAGCTTCAGGGCAAAAGTGTGAGACTGTATGGGTGGGGTAATCTAGTCTGGCAATATTCAAGGTGAATGGGAAAAAGATTAAGTCATTAGCTGGCCCATCAGGTGAGACATCTAGGCAAGTATCCCCCATTCTTCTGATTATGGAAGTGATGATGGTCCATTTGCAACTGCCACACTATCTGCCTATCTTTGAAATGGTTTCTTCCAAGTGACCTTTGTATGATCACCCAGGTGGCACTTGGGGTCCACTGCAAGGTACATCTGGGGTTATATGGAATATAATACACACCAACATTCAGAAAAATGCATTTTGGCTAAGAGACCCCAGGAGACTCTGGGGGGTTGCAGACTGCCAGAAATAGTGCAAATTAAATCCACTTTTAGGGTTAGGGTTAGTGCTAGGGAATCATAGGAATTGGGTTTTTTTCTGAGACATTGAGCCTTCTCTATCAGAGAGCTCTGGTGCCACAATAAAATACAGTTCCCATGATTCCCTAACCCTAACCCTAACCCTAAAAGTGAACTCAATTTGCACTATTTCTGGCAGTCTGCAACCCCCTTCTGTGGGGCTGGAAAGGGGAGAGTGAGAGGTCCCCAGGCAGAGTCCCACTGCTGGGGGAAAACAAGCAAAGGGGAAGGGGGGGGGAGATTTAGAGGACAACAGACACACACACACACCCAGATGGCAGGGAAGGACCGCTTCTTTATTTATCCACCATCTAATTGTTAACACGTAACAACTTGCAACCAACATATAACCGTAGTAAGATGCTGCATGAATGGATAAAAGCAATTGAAAAATACACAGATCATAGACCTTTTAAAAACCTAATTTATAGTACAGATGTTTTAAAAACAGCTAAATAAGCTATCCCACTGAAAGTACTAATTTGAAGCTGTGCAGAGGCATTTAAGATGCTGCAGGGAGGATGGCAATACATCTCAGCCTGTCCAAAGACCTTTCTGCAGCCAAGAGCCCAGAGCCTCCCAAAACAGAAAAGTCTTTTGTGAGTGGCAAAACTAAGGAGGGCTGAGGGGAAAACCAGCAAGGAGCCGCCACCATGAAGGACCTATCTCCCTTGACCCTACAAAATGTGCCCATGGGGAGGGGGGGGCAGTCAGACAGACGGGCTCATCTGGAGAGATGTAGTTTTTCAAGGGATCTGTCCTCCCTCCCCACACTTGAACCCATTCCTGATGTGTGCTCTGCTGATGTGTCTCCTGTGGCTTCCCTTGCAGGCCCATGCGCTGGAGGGTCCGCTGAAGCTGGAGCTGGTGCGGACGGCCTGCCTGTGCAAAGTGGTCATCTGCTGCCGGGTGACCCCCCTGCAGAAGGCCCAAGTGGTGGAGCTGGTCAAGCGGCACAAGGACGCCGTCACCCTGGCTGTCGGGGATGGGGCCAACGACGTCAGCATGATCAAGAGTGAGCTCCGGGTCCTTGCTGGGATTGTAAGAGTTGGGAGGGATCCTGTGGGCCATCCAGTCTGGCCCACTGGTGCCTTTGGCCGATCTGGAGCAAAAATGGGGGCAGTCAGCCTGGGAACGCAAGGAGAAGGTCAAGGGCTTGGGAAAGTTACTTTTGGACCACATCTCCAAAATCTCCCAGCTAGAGATTCTGAGGCCATATCCACACTGCAGAAATAATCCAGTTTGACACCACATTAACTGCCATGACTCAATGCTATGTTGGGGGGGGGG
>CM034703.1:1027736-1038286 GCA_020142125.1 Phrynosoma platyrhinos
TTTGCATGCATAAAATGCAGATGTTTTGCTGGGGATTTGTGCCCAGGCTGGTGGTGCCTTTTTTCTCCTTTCTTTCTCTCCTGAGCTGCTTCTGCTAATGAGAGCGAGCATCTCTGGTGCTCCATTTTCCCTTCCCTTGCAGTGTCCACAGCCTCTGCTGTTTCCAGCATTGCCAGCATCCCTGGAGCCATGGGAAGAGAAAAGCCTTTTTGCAGCGCTGGCAGGAGTCAAGGGCAAGCCTGGTGCCAGCCGGCTGCATTGGCTGCTTTGGGCAGGGCCCTTTGGAGAGGCAAGGAAGACGGCCCTCCCTCCCTGCGCCTGGGACTCACTGGGCTTCCTTCCAGCGGCCATTTGGGTACAGGAGATGTGTGTGTGTGTGTTGTGTTGTGTTGTGTTGTGTGATCATCCTCGGCTGAGCAGAGAGAGACAAGGGCCTGACAACAGCTCCCACGCTGAATGGCGCTGGGGCCGCTGCAGCCAATGCCGTCTGATGCTCCCTTCCCCCAGCATGCACACACACGCATGCGTCCCTGTGCATGCACACACACACACACACACACACACACACACACACACTCATGCACACTCATACATACACACACACAGCAGGGAGGGCTCTGGGAGGAGGACAGGCTCCCCAACCTCCCTCCCGTTGCCGTGCCAGACTCCAGCTTCCATGTTGTGCAGCCAAGGCGCTGGTTTGCAAAAATGGTTGCATTGCATGGAGAAGCAGAGGGATCGCGTTCTCGGGATGCGCCAGGCAGCAGGAGGCATCTCTGTGGCAAAAGCAACCGCCCCAGTGGCCTGCTTCAATTGCACACAGTGCCAGCCGGAGGGGCATTCCTGTCTGCCAGTGCATCATCCCGCAGAACTGGGGGGCCACTGGGCATAGACTCTGGGGGCAGTGGTCTGGGGTCCAGTGTCCCCAGGGGCCTTCCAAGCCCTTCCCAAGCTGGCCTGCCAGACTATGAAGCACATGGCCATTAAAGGTGCCCCCCCTCCAATGTAAGACCCCCTAAATTCAGAGCCCTTAATCCTGTCTTGCGGGAGTGGCATTGTCTGGCCTTTGCTGCACTGTCATAGAGCCATAGAGCTGGAAGGGTTATCATTGAGGGGTTTATTCAGATGCTGATGTGTGTGTTTTTTAACACAACTATCCAGAGTCCAGACAATCTCATTCTTGCATTCCTCTTTTGTTGTCCACACTATTGTTTTAATTGGAAACAATTAAATTGGTTGCTCACTCACACATGTCGACTATGTGGAAGTATTCAGAAACAGCTTCAAGGCATGCAGAGGTTTATCCCAGTTTATTCCAGGTCAGTTAGTCACACAGCCGACAATGCAAATCTTTTAGGAAAACTGGGAGGAAAATTCCCAAGATCGATTATCCTAGGATTTGTGGGTTTTTGGGTATCGCCCCAAAAAACTTTTGTGGATGCATTCAAAATGCATGTGAAGTACAGACATGAAACCCATGTTCATTTGGGATTTTTTCCACTGAACAACCTCTTAGTCCAAGCCCTGCTAGGTCCAGCTGGGTTTCCTTTAAACACTCTGCAGTTTAAAGGACTTAAGTGTCCTGCAAGATGCAGCTGTTTTCCCTATAGAAGCACAAGGATCTTCAGGTGCGTTTGAGGAGGGTTGCATGAACCTCCTCTCTCTCCAGCCCCATAGCCCTGACCCACATTGCTCCCCAGCTTCTACATCTAAAAACACGGAGAGACTGGGGCTGGGTGGGATCCTGTCATGGATTCAAAGCATAGAATTGGAAGAGACCCCCAAGGGCCATCCAGTCCAACCCCATTCTGCCATGCAGGAACTCTCAATCAAAGCAACCCCAACAGATGGCCGTCCAGCCTCTGTTTAAAGATCTCCAAAGAAGGAGACTCCACCACATCTTCCTAGCCCCTCAGTATGACTTGTAGGAAAAGTCAGGATTCGAATTCATGCTGCAGTTACAGAACTGGGGAGTCGGGGGTCTGCCTTGGGAGGGGGAGGCAGGTGAGAGGTGGTTATTCTAGAAATGAAAGATTGTGTGAAATGAAAGGTTGCCCACCTTGAGGCCAACATGGTCCTTTTGTTCCCTTTGAGGCAACACATCCCTTTACTTATCCAGGAGTATGCTGTTGGCCATACAGCAAAGTACAAGAATACCCCAAATCCACAAAACAGCAGTACCTTTATTTGTTGCTGTTGTTTGCCTTCAAGTCATTTCCAACTTTATGGCAACCCTAAGGCCAACCAAAACTGGGCCAACCAAAATTCACCATATAGACGGTGCAAGCTTTCGAAGCTCCACAGGCTTCTTCATCAGGCACAGCTATTAAAAATCTTACAGGAGGAAGGAAGAAAAACATCAGTGTTGGAGTCATAGCTCTACATTTTGTCAAGGTGTGGTTGTATTTGTTGCTAATGGACTTTAAATTCTATTTCCTGGAGCTTACAAACCTTTTGTCTCCAGAACCTGCATGGCCCAGTAGGAGGAAAGGTCTCTGCCTATCCCTCCGTACCGTCTTCACTGAGAATAAATGCAAGAACATCGTGACAAAATGTAGACCTGTGGCTTCAACATCATCATTTTTTCTCCTGTATGATTCTTAGCACTTTTGCCTGATGAAAAAGCCAGTGGAGCTTTGAAAGCTTGCATCATTGTATTTTGTGCATTTTATGGTTGGCCGCATAAAGGCATTGCTATTTTGTGGATTTGGGATTTCATTGTACATCCCTTTGCTGTTATCCATGTCCTGCCACTGGGGTCTGTAGACAAACCAGGCAAACCTCGCTTTGTGAGGTCCAGCCCTGGCTCTGAGGTTGGCCCCAAACTTCTTGGGATCTGGCCCACATTTTCTCTGGCCATAATCTGAGGATGGACTTCCATCTTCCAGCAGGTCTCTTTCCTGCCATGTGGGAAATGCTGCCCTTTATCTGAGATAAAAATGCCCTTTATCCAGTTTTTTTTTCTTGTTATAGTTATGTCTCACCATGTTGGGTTCAACTTATGGTGGTCAGCTGGTGGTCAGCCCTGCTCAGGTCTTGCAAACTCAGGACAGCGGCCGAAGCTTCCTTGGTAGAGCCAATCTTCCTATATTCCTCTTTTCCTGGTTGTTTTTATTTGCTGTCAAGTTAGTTTGGATTCAAGGCGATCCTATGAAGGAGAGGTCCAGTCTCTGGTGACCAACAGCCCTCCTCTGGTCTTGCAAGCTCAGGAGGAGTCCATGCCCAGCAGTAATGTTGTCCTACATACTGCCTTCTGCTTCATTGCATTAAAAAGCATTATAAAGAAATAAAATAAATATGTATTGCCTTTTCCAGTGAGTCACATCTTCTCAAAATGTGATACCTTCAGATTATTCTTCCTGGCTTCTAAAGAGACCATTTATTGTCTTTTTTTTTAGCATTTAGGGCCCATTTATTGGCCCTTCTTGCAGTCCACAGTATCCCCAGAACTCTCCATTTCAAAGGGTTGCCTTTTTTTTGTCAGCTTTCTCCACTGTCCAGCTTTCCCAGCAATACAAAGAAATGAGAAATATGATGGCATGGAGGATCTGGACTTTGATATTTAATTATGTTTGTTCAGCCCAGTCTTGCCTGTATCTTAATAGGGTTTTGTTGTTGTCCTGGAAGACTTCTTAGCTGCCTTACAACTCCCTTGGTGGTTTTAGCTCCTGCAGCAATGTTGGGCTTGGATTTGATCTGGCAATAATTATGGCTTTATTGCACACCAGATGCTGTGTCTTAGAGAGGTGGAGCATTTATTCATTAAATAGACATAAAATGAGTTGGGTCATACTAGGCAATTGTAGGGGAAGGAAAGAGATGTAGAGTGGGAGAAAGGGAGATGAGGTCTCTGTCTGTCTCTCTTTCCCCTACAGTTGCCTGGTATGGGTGATGGATGCCCTGGATGGCCAAGAAGACAAAGAGATGGGTCCTAGAATAGATCAAGCCAGAAATCTTCCTGGAAGCTAGGATGACAAAACCTAGGTTGATACTCTTTGGACACATCATGAGAAGACATGAATCATTGGAAAAAAACAATAATGCTGGGAAAGGTGGAGGGAAGTAGAAAGAGAGGAAGGCCCAGGGGTAGGCAACCTAAGGCCTGGGGGCCGGATGTGGCCCACCTAGGCCTTTGGAGCGGCCCCAGGCTAGTCCTGCCGCCACCCCCCCCCCCTGCCATGATGATATTGATTATTGTTGTTATTACTTGTTCTTGGGGTTTTCTTGGCAAAATCTCCACAGGGTTTTGCCATGGCTTTTCTGGGGCTGAGAGAGTGTGCATGCCTATTTATTTAGTTATTTATTTATTTATTTATTTATTTATTTATTTATTGTGCTTTGGCCCCCCAATTGTCTCAGGGACAGCAACCCGGCCCCTTGCTCAAAAAGGTTGCCTACCCCTGTGCTAGATGGATGGACTTTATTGAAGAGACCAACGAATATGAGTTTGCAGGAGCTGGTCAAAGCGGTAGAGGACAGGGAGTCTTGGAGAGGTCTCAGCCATAGGTCGAGATTGACACAAAGGCAGTTAACAACAATAACATGATGATGATGGTGGTGATGATGATGATGGAGGAGGAGGAGGTCTTGCAATATCCACTTTAGTTCAAAACATTAATTGAGGAGTTAGTGACTCTGGCGGCAGTGGGTCTGTTTACTTTTTAATTTTTCTGGCTAGCATGAAGGTGATCTGTGGATGGGAGAGTGTGAAAGAACTCCTTTGTCATGGACAGAGTGCTGCAGACTAAAATTTAGGTTTCCTGGGATATTCTACACTTCTGATGGGGTGGAAGATCTCTTGAAACCTACCCTGAGACTGATTGATCCCAAAGGACTCTAGAATGAATGCTTTGTGGGGTTTCTCAGCAGACTCAGAAGAAGGAGGATTAGAGGAAGGAACATCCCCAACCTCTTTTTTTCCCAATGGATGTCAAAGATGTTGTGGAAGTTCAGAATGGTTCTTTGCAATGCAAGGACACATTAGAGATGGGCCAACAAATTCAGTCCAGAGTAAATGGAGATCCTGTCCGGAATCTGTTCAGTGTCTTAGACGAGTGGAAGTTCCCCTACGGAAACAATTGGACATTTTTGTCTGATGTGGAAAAGCCACATTTGGTTCAAGGTTGCAGAAGCAAAGGATGCACACACAATGTCTTTACACATGCAGATGTGCATCATGTGTAGTGAATGCAGATGTGCATCTGGTTGTGCATTTGGTGTCTTGGTTTATTTGCACAATATTACTATTCAGCACGTAGTGCAATTGATTCATAACTCTGCCTGTGGAGAGGCACACCACACAATCTTGGTGCAGGATCTGGGCCAGGGTCGGTAGACAAGGTCATATAGGACAGCGGGGCTCAGATTCACAGCTTGAGTCCATTTAAGATCTGGAATAAAATTGAGAGTGGATTTTGCGTACATCACTGACTTGGGATGATCAGTGGCCCTTGATGTTGACCAAAACGCCAAAGGCACAGGAGGAGCCGTGATGGAGATGCCTTGCTCTGCAGCTGTTAAAGGTGAAGAGTCTGGGGGTTGGTGTGGAGGGAGGTGGGCACCCTAATTCCACATAAGGCCCAGGAAGGGAGAACAATGGAGGGGAACAGTGGACTGGACGGCCCTTGTGGTCCCTTCCAACTCTGTGACTGTGATTCTGAGTCTGGCCTTATTGAATGTTCCATTCATAATTCATCATGTCTGTTCTCTGCCATTCATGCTGAGCTGGCTTGCCTTGTGATGGGTGAGTGTGTATGTTTGTGTGGACTGAATAGAAGTATTATTTGGAGTTGCATGCTTTTTCCTTCCAGTGATTGGAAATACCATAGAATCATAGAGTTGGAAGAGACCACAAGGGCCATACAGTCCAACCCCATTCTGCCATGCAGGAACTCCCAATCACAGCATCCCTGACAGATGGCCATCCAGCCTCTGATTAAAGACCTCCAAGGAAGGAGAATCCACCAAAATCTCCATTGAGGGAGTGTGTTCCACTGTCAAACAGGCCTTACTGTCAAGAAGTTCCTCCTAATGTTGAGGTGGGATCTCTTTTCCTGGAGCTTGCATCCATTGTTCCGGGTCCTAGTCTCTGGAGCAGCAGAAAACAAGCTAGCTCCCTCCTCAGTATGATATCCCTTCAAATATTTAAAAACAGAGCTATCATACCGTTCTCCTTGTTTTGTTTTCCCAATGGTTCCTGGAGATCCAGGTGGCTGCCTATGGCCAGCTCTGGCTGGTGGGTCAGTTGTACTGGACAAGGCAGACATGGCCACTGTGACCCATTCTTGTACCAACCACCTTTTATAATAATAATAATAATAATAATAATAAATTTTATTTTTAGCCCGCCTCTCTGCAAAGCAATCGAGGCGGGTTACAGCAATTTAAAATAGTACAGCTAAAAACACATTCCCTCCCTCCAAATCTGCCCACCCGCCCCTTAAAACAAAATTAAACCAGAAAATTAAATTAAAACAAGCAAACCATTAAAACATTATGCTAAAAGCCAACTTTTAGATCAGTGCAATGCACTCTGTGTGGAAAGTTTGTAGAACTATTGACGGTATTAACATTCAGCGGCTAGTTTATTTTCTGGCTTGTGCTTAGTGGACCACATTTTATCAGTCCTGGTTCTACCAATTGCATTGGCTTCTTGTTGGTTTTGCATTCCTGCATGGCAGAAGGTGGTTGGACTGGATGTCCCTTGTAGTCTCTTCCAGCTCTATGATTCTCTGATTCTAAGGTGTTGGTTGTTAACTCTCTCGGTGTATGTGTGCACCTTCAAGTCACCTGTCGAATTATAACAACTCCATGAATTTTCTAGGGTTTTCTTAGGCAAGGAATACTCAGATGTGGTTTTAAAACCAGTGCTATTCAATATCTTTATTAATGACTTGGATGACGGTATTGGGGGCATAGTTATCAAATTTGCAAACGACACCAAATTAGGAGGAGTAGCTAATACCCTAGAGGACAGGATCAAAATGACTTGAACAGACTGGAAAGCTGGGCCAAAGCTAACAAAATGAAATTCAACACGGAGAAATGTAAGGTACTGCACTTAGGGCGGAAAAACGAAAAGTACAGATATACGATGGGGGACACCTGGCTGAATGAGACTACGTGTGAAAGGGATCTAGGAATCCAGGTGGACCACAAGTTGAACATGAGTCAAGAGTGTGATGCAGCAGCTAAAAAGGCCAATGCAATTTTACATATAGTTTACAAATTACACAACAAACAAAATACCAATACTAACTAAAACTAAGTGAAACATCTAACATCTAACACATAACATTACTAAACATCAAACATTGAATCCTTCCTCACCTACACTTCAGGTTATTTTTCTTTTCTCTTTACGTCCTTTTCTTCAAACATAATTATTCTTAAATAATTTCAACCCTTCTGTAATTCTATCTACTTCTCAAATCCTGTTTTTCTTTGGGTTAGACCTTATTTGAAATGTTTCCTTACATGTTTTGGAGTTTTGAGACTTAGGTATATTACTTTGCATAGTTTCATATCTGTGTACTAATAAAATAAGTTACTTTATCCCAATCTCTATCAAAGCAATGGAGATTTTGGTGGAGTCTCCTTCTCCTTCAAACCTTCTCCTCCAAACCTTCTTTGGAGGTCTTTAAGCAGAGGCTGGATGGCCATCTGTCAATGGGGATGCTTTAATTTGGGAATTCCTGCATGGCAGGAGGGGGTTGGACTGGATGGCCCTTGGGGTCTTTTCCAACTCTATGATTCTATGATTCCTCTGAATTAGAGCCTCCAGCACCTGTTATTCATTGGTGGCCTCCCATCCAGGGTTGACCCTGCTCTTTACCTACAAATGTTGGGGACCAGAGCATGTGAAGGGGTCCCTCCTCTTGTAGAAACCCGACTGTTGTTCACTGCCTCCCTCACATGCCCTCTTGTGTGCCATGCCATGAAAAGAGGACTGCTTGGTTTGTAGCATGCTTTTGCATTGTGGCTGTCCCTGTGTGCTGCCTGTCATGTTGGCTCCAAATTAAGGGGACCTTCTGGCTGGGAGAGCCCCATTCAAAGAGCCCCAGCCAGCCATCCTCATCTCAGGGCAGCATCTGGGGCTTCCTTGGTGGAGTCTCACAGCCTTCCAGTCTTTTTCCGCTGCCTTACAGAGCATCATCTTACAGCCTTAGAGAGCATCATCATCTTTTCCAGAGAGTCCTGTTTTCTCATGATGCATCCAAAGAACCACAGCCTTGGTTTAGTCATCTAGGGAGAGTTCGGACTTGGATTTGCCGTAAGAGCCATTGATTTGTCTTTTTGGCAGTCCACAGTATCTGCAGAACTCTCCTCCAGCTGCACACCTCAAATGAGTTTATTCTCTTCCTGTTAGAAGAAAATTGTTTATTGCTTAGTCCAAAGACCATTGCAAACAAAGCATCCAAGCTTTCATACAATTATGCAATCACAATTAAAATTAACTAACTAGATAAAATAAAATAAAATCAAATCTTGTTATTCTCTTCCTGTTAGCTTTACAACCATACACAGAAATCAGAAACATTATGGTATGGGTTGAAGTGACTTGAAGGCAGTTAACAACAACAAAAACATTTAGGAGGGGACAGAAGGGGAAATTCCTTATGGAGAAATTGCCATAGGTCTCGCCACCTATTTTGCATCTTAATGGTCTTTAAGTATGGAAGGGGATCTTGTGGCACCTTTAAGACTAACTGAAAGAAAGTAGCTGGGAGCATGAACTTTTGGAGACTTGAGCCAACTTCCTCAGATGTCTACAAAAGTTCATGTCCCCAGCTTCTTTTTTTAATTTAGTCCCCAAGATTCCTTGGCATACTGATTTTCCAGACTAACACAGCTATGGACGTTATCACACGGGGGCAAATCTGCTGGTTAATCCACACAAAATCCAGACCGAAACTGGATTACTGCCCCATGTTTTCACACGACGTCGCACAGAAACTGGACAGAAAGTGGACAGAAACTGGTGTTATCCGAGATCTTTTGTAATCCAGTTGTTTGGAGGAAATGCAAATTTACGCATTTACCGTAATGTGATCGCCAAATGCGCATTGGGGAGCATTTCCCTGCTGTTGCCATGGTTCCAGCGAGCATTCCTCTATCTGCGCATGTGCAAGAGGCTCATTTCTAGTACATTTACAGGTTTTTTTTTTCACTTGTGTGTGGACGTTCAATGCACTTACTGTAAATTCGCAATTAAGGTAATGACGTTTGCGGAAACAAGGTTTATTTCCCGTTTATTTTCGGGATGCCTCATTTCCACTTTATTTTCAGTTTCTGGGCCACGTGTGATAATGCCCTATGTCTTTGAATTCTGTGGGCTTTAAAGTTTGTCTCCAAGGTTGCAATAGTGCTGCGCAGCACATGCTGAACCATCAAGTCTTGCCCTGGCCCTGGCACCTCACGGCATGGAGGGACATTTTAGGACATTGGATAGTCCTCCATCGCAGGACCAGACTAGATGACTATTCTGTGTTTTCAGTCCAATATATAATTTCTTGTATTTTGGGGGTGGGGGGTGAGGGTGCCTGCTAGGACTTTTTATTAATGGATCTCCTCAACTGGACCCTTTTCTTTTGGATGCTTTCTCTGCTGTTTTTTGGAGTTGTCACTGAGTCCTTGGGTGCTGTGCTATCATCGCCTTTTCCCTCTTGCTGGCCCTTCTCCCTTGTTAGCTTCACTGCAGCCCTTGACTGGATCTTACATTTTAAAAAGTCTAGGCTGTCTGCCAAGGAACGCAACCAGCCTATGGAAGGCCAAAATTTGGGGCGGAGGGCTGAGGGACTCCGGTCTCCTCCAGGTTTCCCAGCAAAGCCTGGGAGGATGGGATGGCTTCTGAGGATGCCAGGGAGGGAGGTAGCAGCCCTTGGTTATGTCACTGTTAAGCTTGGCGCACTTGGCATTGGTCTCGGTTGCTCAGAGCACACAGTTCAGATTCGTGAAGAAGTCCAAGAAAGGACAACACACAGAAACACTTTTCAGTGTCTCTGAGCACTTTGCCTGAATTCTTCCCTGAAGACCAGAGAGAACATTAGGCAAAGAAGGTTGGATTTCTCAAGACCCCTCTGCTGTTCCATTTGGAAAACTTTTAGGTGCCATTTAGGTAAATAACTCCAAATGCAGTGGACAGTTCTGGAGGCTTGACTTTTCTCAGCCCTTTCGGACTATTTTATTTTGTTTTCACTAGTGAGGGATATGGGGGGGGGGAGCTGAGCTTTACCTTCCAAGCCCCCCCCCCCCAACCCCCTTCCCTATTAAGCAGATAACCTAGAACAACAATGTCTAGAGAAGCTTTTGGCTGCAATAAATGGGGCTTTGTTTGCATCATGCAAATATTTCACAGTTGCTGCTCTTTTAAAGTACTGTGACAAGCCCTGATTACTTAAGATTGTAAAACCCGCCATATGCATGGGATGGATTTGTCTATCTAGTGAACTGGTATTTATTGTAATTGAGTCATCATCATATACTATAGCACTTCTACAATTATATAATGTATTTATTCCATTGATGTTTCATGACCAGAATGTTGCTGG
>CM034703.1:1046445-1057422 GCA_020142125.1 Phrynosoma platyrhinos
CCAGAGCAACGCAGACTCTTCTTCTGGCTCGCCACCCACCCCAGAGAGCCACCCACCCAGAAGCAGGTCCTGCCCGGTCTCTGCCAACCTCCTGCCCACCGCTAGGCCTTCTCCGGCCACAGGCGGCCAAACAGGCAACGTGGGCAGCACCAACACCCAGCACAAGAAGGAAGGGAGCCCTGCACCCCTTTCCAAGAAGGAGGTTCCCCTGGAAACCGGTGCCCCCCTCGCAGCATATGAGCTGAGCAATGGAGCCTCCATCCCATCCCTGATGTCCAGTGGTCTGAGCCTGGCCAGAGTGGGGGGCCACCATCCAGAACCCCAGTGGAAAGTTGGTTGTGCGGAGGCCGTTGGTGTGGGTTCCTTGGGTGCCGTCCTTAGCCGTCCCCTCAATGGTAGGTGAAGTGAGAAAGCAGAGGGTGTTGGGATGGCAGTGGGGAAGTTGGGGTGCACCTGTGTTTAGGTGGCCAGGTTTTCAAAATAGCAAGGAGGGATGGCCAAAATTTGTCACCCTGTAACTGCCACAAGGGCTCCATCCTTTTTTGTGAGGTATGTGGGATCCTCTGCCAGAGGATAGCTGTCATGCCTCCCAAAACTGCAAATCATGGGGTTCCTTAGGGTGCAGCCATGGCAGTGAAAAGTGGGGTCAGTGCAGTGATGTACAGTGGGACCTTGGTATCTGGGGGGGATCTGTTCCAGTCATAAATGCCCAAATGGCATTGCCCACCTTTTCTGGGGAGAGCATGCAGCCAAGGGAGAAGACCTCTGCTACATAGCCTCATCATGAGTCTCCTGTGCCGCTTTGCTCTTCTCCCGGACGGTGGCTGCAGATGAGGAAGAGGGGTGCTAATTCTGCTTTACGTCTTCGTCAGAGGTGGGGGGGGGCTAATTCCCATGGTCCTTCCTATTCCAATGGCTTTGTCCTTCCTGCCTCTCTGGTGGGTTTCCAGAAAGCCCACCTGTGCTTGAGGTAGGACCAAACCTCCCTGCCTGGCATTTCAAAGGCCATTCATAATGCAAACCATCACGGGGGCAAGAGTGCATGTGTGAATAGCAGGCAAAAGGCCTCTCTGAGAGGTGTTTCTCTGAGGATTTGTGCAGCCACTTTAGCTTTCCCTCCTCCGGCACCCCAACATGTCTGCCCCCCTCATGTCTGCCCCTCTTTTAAATGTGCCAATGCTGCCAGATCCATGACTAACATGCTGTCTCCCGCCTTCTGCCCTGTCCCCTGTCTCTGTCCCCTCTTTCCTTCCCTGGTCTCTGTCTCTTTTCTCTGTTTCCGTCTTTCCCTGGCTTGCCTTTGACGGGCGGCTGGGCAGCCAATCACCTCTCTCCGCAAGCGCTCAAGTGGCGGGAATATCGCCGGAGGAACCCCCTGGGCCTGGACCGCGTCTCGGGGCTGGCGGGCAGCCTGGACTGGAAGCAGCAGGAGGGGCGCCTGTCCTGGAGGAACCCTGTCTTTGAGTTCCCGGGGGCCTTGAACGCGGGACGCCCCTACGCCGCCAGGCTCAATGGTGCGGCCCCCCATGCTGTCTTTGGGGAGGGGGCTGGCTCCATCCCTTCTGCAACCTGTTCTTGGAAGATTTAGAATGGGGGACCCTGGGGAAAGGTGGACCCTTGCAAGGCTGGGTGGCCTTTCTTGGAGCAGCCGTGGGGAACGTACAACCCATGATCTGCACGGGGCACTCAACTTCTGTGGACCTTGGGGCGGCCAACACTATACCCTCCAAATGCCCTGATTTGGCAGGGACAAACAATCAAAGAATCCCAAATAATTCTCTGCCTTCTCACTTTTAAGCTGCTTTTTAAATGTCCTGGTTTCTCTCTCCTACTACTACTTTCCCCCTTTGTCTTCAGCTCACGTCTGTTGCTGCAAACTGAGTTCAAATTGCCAAAAAGTTTACACTCAGTTCAGCAGGGAGAAGAGGAGCGGAGGGGGCAGAGTCTTGCCCTTCCCAGGGGGCTCAGGAAAAAGCCAACTGCCGTAGCCTCCCCTAGAGCACACGGTTTTCCCCTTTGGTAACTTTTGCCCTCTTGACCACACTCGGATGTTGCTTGGCCACCCATGTCCCCAGTTTTCACCTGTAAAATGTTGGCGGGTATGCAACACTCCCCCCCAATTCTTTGCAATGTGTGTGTGTGTGTTTTAAATTGAAATGTCCTCCCCATATCATGGGAGATGATTTTTGTCATGCTTTAAACCCAGGAGAGCATTTTTTGGGGGGGAAAACAAGAAATAAGGAAGACATTAACTTCCTATTTGTTAAAAGCAGGGTCTGTACTGGGCCTAAATTGATAAATGGTCCCTCCCCTGGTTCCTGGGAATACAGGAGGCCCTTTCCCTGAAATCATCCCCCCAAATTTGGGAAGGGTGTGGGGGTCCCATGAGAAGCCAATGTGCCCCCCTGCCAGACTCTAACATTGGACCTTCCTTGCTCTTGAAGGACTGGGTGGAATGGCCCACTGGTCAGTGGCCGGAAAGCCCATCCTCTGCCTTCAGCAACCCTCCCCTTATTTATTTATTTATTTATTTATTTATTTATTGGCCTTCAGCAACCCTTCCATATTTATTTATTTATTGGACTTCTCCCTACCTAAAATTCTTGCAGGGAGTATTCAGATGGATGTTTCAGTCAGCTAGAGTTAGTCAGTGCTGAGTCCGGTTGAAACCAGTGGGATCTAAGCCACTTGTGAGCCCAGGCTGTCCAGTCAGAAGCTCAGGCCAAGGGAGATCTGAGTGGCCCCTGGGACTCCCTGGTCTCTGCTGTGTGGTCAGTGGCAGTACCACCCTTGGCCATTTGCCCTGGTGGCGCTGAAGTGCAGCAGAGACCCACTGGCTCCCTCTGCTGGCCATTTCCACCCATGGCACAGAGTCCACCTGTTGCATCCCAGTACCTGAAGCCCTGGGCGCATGACTCTATGAGTGGTGTACCGGAGGTTGGTGTCACCTAATGGAGGCAGGGGGTAGACTGCTGCAAACCCCAGAGGTTTGTTTGGGCTCTAGCATGGCTGCAGCCATGTTAAACCCTTCTCAGCAGCCATCGTCACTGGACAGGGCAGTGCCAGGCCCCCAGAGGTCTGTTTGGGCTTCAGTGTGGCTGCAACCATGCCAGAGTCCAAATGGAAGGCACTGCCATGGCTACTGGACAAATGAGAAAGGGACACGACACCCTTTCTTGCTGGCCCAGCAACTGCCTCAGTCCCACCAGAGGTACCAGTCCCCCTCTGGAGTGTCACTCTTTGCAGTCCGATGCCCGCATCCCTTGCACCCCCTTAGTGATGCCACCGGACTCTATTATTTTTATTTATGGCATTTCTGTGTCTCCTTTCTCCTAGAGTGGGACCCAAGGCAGCTCACAGCAGAAATCCTAACAATACCTTTAAAAACAATTAAAAGGGCCAGCCTAGCCTCTTGTGAAAGGGAGTTCCAGGGGGTGGAATATTCTGATGGTTTGCACTTTTTGCATCTCTTTCATACAGCCAGTTCAGTTCTGACTAATTTTCTCAGGCTCAAAGCTTCCAGGAGTCCACAGTTTTTAAAGGCCCTTGGTCCATTGTTGAATTGCTCTGCTCACCAGGGAAATAATGTCCTCTTCTAAACTAAATGTTAAATATGTGTGAGGTTTCTTATAGGAAGAGCCATTGCATGGAAGATTGAGCAGCTTTGGAAAGGTGTTTGACCCCTTTCCTCCCTCCAATGGGGCCAGTTAACATCCCAGCCTCGTTGGGGGCTCTCATTCCAAAGTCCCAGGGCTTTTTGTCTTTTTTGTTTGAGAATACTCAGAAGACAAGAGAACTGCAGTATTTGTAGTGTAAACTTTCACATGTGGATTTAATCCATTCGCCGTGCAATGCAAACCTTGTATTGAAAGTCAGTGTTGCCCCTGTAAACCAAGGCACCAAATATGCGACTAAATGCACCACTGAATGTGCCCACATGTTCATGTGCATTGCCATGTACACAGATGTGCCGTCTAATGCGCATTAGCAAACAGTGCACGTTGGATGCATCATGGCTCCATAGGTGGAATTCCATTTTTGCAACCTTGAACTGAATACAGCCACCTTTGCATCAGACTAAAATGCTCAGTTGCTTCCATGGGGAACTTACTAAAGTATAATGCATCCAGAGTATTCTGTTCCCAATCTTGCTGCCCCCTTTTTCTCCACAATAGGCTTTATGTCAAATAATGGAAAGTTGCATGTTTTTTCTTCGGCTGAGCCTGGCTTGTCTTCATTTCACTCTCCCATAAGGCTGTGCCCGCTGGTGAAAATGCCAGCTTGGGAGTGTGTCCGTGTTTGTGCAGGGTAACTGCCTGTCTGTTGCACTTTACTAGTACAATGGGCCCTTGGTATTCTCTGGGATTTAGTTCCAGGACCCCCTGTGGATACCAAAATCTGTTAATGGTCAAGTCCCATTAAATATAATGCCATAGTTAAATGGTGTCCCTTATATAAAATGGGAAAATCAAGGTTTGCTTCTTAGAATGTATATGTTCAGAAAATATTTCCAAGCCATGGAAGCTTGAATCCATGGATAAAATGTCAGTGGATAAGGAGGACGGACTATATGCTTTTTGTATTCAAAACTGATATAATAAAACTACTTTTCTTCCCTGTGGACTTTGGTGTCTGGGAGGAACATCCGCATTGGTCCTGGGAGGGTGGGTCTAGAGCCAGGCCCCTTGCCACCTGAGCAGGTATTTTGGGCATATTGTGTGTGTGTGTGTGTGTGTGTCTGTGTGTGAACTGGGCTCCATCTGTGATCCCTTTCCTCTGCTATCTGTGCTGCCGATCATTTCCTCTGGGGAAGCCCAGCTTGCCCCTGGACAGCTCCCTCCAGCCCCACAATCCAGCTGTGTGGTTCCTTCTCCTGCTACTGAGGACCAGTCTCTGACCTGTCCCCTTTTTTCTTCTGCCTTCTTGCAGGACAGTCAATGAAACAGCTGCAGCTCAACTATTCCGACTTCTTCCCGGACTACTTCTCCTTGGCTGAAAAGCCCCCGGCTGAATTCTGCCTCTCCCCGGATGGGAACACGGAATCCATCTCCATTGACCTCTTGCAGAAGAAGGGTAGGTGCAATGCCACCGTGGCTGCCCCAAAGCCTGGCCCTGGAGGGGAGCTGAAGGTGAACCCCATCTTCCTCAGGCTCCTGGGTCCCGCTCTTCTTCCCACTGGTCCCAGTCGTGGGGGGAGAGGCATTGGGAGAAAGCTTGGGGGGGCTGTCGATGCACATGGCGATTGTATCTGCAGCCAGAGAGCAAAAGGGAAGTCTGTGCTCCCAGCCAGGAATGGGAATCAAGCTGTCTGTCTCCTGCTGGACTGCAAAGCCCAGCATTCCTCACCATTGGCTCCTCTGGCTATAGCTGCTGGGACTTGCAGTCCAGTGGGGTCCCCACAATTCCCACCTTTCTTCTAGAAGGGCTAATGATATTTTTTTTTGGGGGGGGGCGACCTCTTGGAAAGGGATAGAGGAGGCAGATGGAGAACCCCCTCCTATGGGGGGCTTCTCTGGTCCCCTGCTCTGTTTTGTATTGTTTTTAACAGGGTAGCTTATTTTAAAAACCAGTCCCTTTAAAGCAGCACTAAAGCCCTTGACTTTTTTAAAGTATAGCCACAGGTTTTTAACTCTTCTTCATGTTTAAGTTACGATGTGAGCTGCTCCTCGAGCCCCCATGCTGGGAAAAAGGCAGAAGAGAGAAAGAGAGAGGAAAAGGGGAAGGAGGACGGGGCTGTAGAGAGTTGGCCTCCTCCTCCACCAGGCAGATGGGTTTTAGAGTCCTTGTTTGGCCTAATGTTCGCCACTGTCCCATGGCAAAGAAAGGATTCTTTTGGGTTTAGTAGGCTCTGCTGGGTAGTTTCCCTTTTGACTGGTGGTTTAAGGCTGGGAGAAGAGATGCAGCTGGGGAGGGACTGGTGTGTGTGTGTGTTTGTGTGTGTGAGTGTCCTCTTTGGCAACCAGCTTACACAGTTCTCCTAGCTCAGGGGTAGGCAACCTTTTCCCTTTAAGGGACTTCAGCTCCCAGAAGCCTCAGCCATGTTAGCCAATAGTCCCATGTTGGCCAATAGCTCCTGGGATTCTGGGAGCTGAAGTCCCTCGGCCCTTAAAGGGGAAAGGTGGCCTACCCGTGTCCTAGCTGATAGGGTTTGGGTCAGCCCTGTGCACTTGGGTTTCCTTGGTTTGCTTCTGTTGCACAATATAACCCTTGGGAGTCCATTCTTCCACTGGTCTGGATCCATGGGGAAGGGTGCACCCCACCACAGTTGACCCCTGACCTGGCCATGGGGATCTGGAGCATTGGCCCTGGGACAAGTGGGGCAAAAAATGGTTGCTTAGGGGCCCAGATTGCTGCAAGGGGATACTGGACCCCATCCGCAAAAGGACTGGAGTGCTCCTTTGCTGCCTCCATTGACCACTAATAAAGCTTCTCTTGCAGCACTTGGTATTCATTGGTGGTCTCCTCTCCAAGGAACGACCAGGACCATGCTTAGCCTCCAAGATCAGACAGGATCTGGTACTTCTGGGGTATTTAGGCCCCTTATCTTGCAAAATAACTCTTTCAAACCCATGGGAAAGTGTTAAATAATTGGCCATTGTGCTGGCAAGGACTCCTGAAACCATCTGCCTGGCCCCAAATTCTTGCAGGAGCAGACCCTGGAATGGATCTCCAGACTTCATGAGGCTCTGGTCTCAGGGGTGAGGCATTGCAGGGAAGGGGGGAGACCCACATTTCCCTACTGTTTCCCCCCACCTGGCAGCAAATAGCAACTCCTTGGAGTATGGAGGCATTTACTACCAGGGAATGGCATCCGGGAGGGCAGAGAGGGAATCCTCCTCCCCATGCACTATATCTCCAGCCCACCTCCAAGGGCTGCTTGCAAAGAAAGGAAAAGACATGGGAGGGGGGGTCTTCAGCCCTCTGGGCTGGTCCCACTGACCCAACAACTAACTGCCCTCTCATAAGGTCAGATGGACCGACAGCTCTTTAAAGGCGGAGAAAGGAGGATGGATGCCGAAGCTTGGTTTTCCCTGTCACTTTCTCTCTCCAAAACGTCGTCCATCAGTGGCTGAGATAGTGACACCTTTGTCTTCTGATGGCTCAGTATATCCAAAGTTAGTTTCATGCCCAACATTATTTAAAATGCTGTATATAAAAATTACCTTCAGGCTATGTGTATAATAAGGTGTACATGAAGCATAAATGAATTTCATGTTTAGATTAGAGTCCCATTTCCAAGATACCTTACTATGTAATTTGCAAATATTCCAAAATCCAAATAAATAAATAAATAAATCCAAAGTACTTCTGATCTCAAGTATTTTGGATAAGGGAGACGCAGCCTGTACTTCCTCCTGGATCGCTGGGGGCATTTCTCATGGAGACATAAATAAAATTTTGGAAACATTCTCTGCTAATGTAGTTTGGAACAAATGTTAGAAAGTTAATTCTATTTTAATGCCCATTTTTGTATGTGTTTAATTGTATTGCTTTTTAGTTTGTAAGCCTCTTTGTGTCCCGATTGTGGTGGGGAAAGTGGGATATAAATTAAGAAGAAGAAGAAGATTGATGATGATGATACCAACAAGTCCCTTTGAGGTTGCTTTGTCCAGCTGTGCCATGCCTCTCATTTCTTTTCCTGTCTTTCCTCCCACAAGGTCTTGTCAAGGCGATCAACATGGCTGTGGATCTGATTGTGGCACATTTTGGAACCAGCCGAGATCCTGGGGTGAAGGTGAGACTAGCACTCACACACACACACACACACACACTCCTTCATGGTCTGCTTTGCCCTTTGGATTCCTTTCTGATTGGTCTCCTTGTTCATTTGTTTAATTTATATCCCAGCTTTTTCCCAGCAAGGGACCCAAGGCAGCTGGGTCTCAGCTTGGGACTCTTGGGAAGAATCATAGAATTATAGAATCATAGAATTGGAAGAGACCCCAAGGGCCATCCAGTCCAACCCCATTCTGCCATGCAGGAACTCTCAATCAAAGCACTCCTGACAGATGGCCATCCAGCATCTGTTTAAAGACCTCCAAAGAAGGAGACTCCACCAGACTCCAAGGCAGCGTCTTCCACTGTCAGACAACTCTTACTGTCAAGAAGTTCTCCCTAAAGTTGAGATGGATTCTCTTTGCCTCTAAGTGGGGCCGTTGCCCTGGCCGTTTCCAGCAGGGTTTCTGTCTCTGACCCCATGCCTGGAAGGCTGTGGGGGGCTGCGGGGGGCAGAGGTCTCTTGGGGCAGGTGCTTGTTTTCTAGGGAGGCCACTTGGAGCCTCCTCTGGTCATCAGCGGGAGCCACTGAATTGCCTATTCCTGGAAAGGCTCTTGGCAGCGGTCAGCAGGCAGCCAGGCAGGAGCAGAGTGAGCTGACCCTCTTCCTCAGGCTACCCCCCTTCCAGCTTGGAGGGGCATTATGTCTTGCTTATTTATAGTAATCCTGAGGATTTGCAGCCCTGGAAGGAACTTCAGACAAGCTGAGCCTCTCTTAACCCTTTCGGTCTGATCCCTTCCGGCTCCTGTTTTGGGCCTGAGCGTTTGCACCTTGGGCTCATGTCCAAGGAAGGCTGTTTGGGATTATATTTCTATTATTTAGCAACAAAAAAATTAAAATTTACATCCCGCCCTGCCTTGTAACAAAACCCCAAACAAACAAACAAGTAAGCAGCCCAAAGCCGCTTACAGCTCAGTTATTAAAGTAGATGGAGGGAGCTGAGTTCAAATCCAGCCTTTTGCCTTGGGTCACTTCAGAGCCTCGAGTCCCTATGGGTGGCAGGGAAACAACAGTGACCGACACTGCAGGGGTGTTGTGTGTAATATAGCAAAGGTTGGAGTGGCTTCCTTTCTGCAGGTTGGCATATGCCAAGTCAGGCTGGTGGGTCCTTTTGGCCCAATGCTGTGAGTGGCAATGGCAGCTTTCTGGCAAAGGTTTCTGGTATCGCCTGTTATCTTTAAATATATATATTTATTATTTACATAATACATAATAAAATTTATATGATTCATAATATATTTTTTCCATCCCTTTCCCTCTCCCACAAACAGACACTCAGCAGACGGACATACATTCCATTTACGTAAATTAACAATCATTTTCAGAGATATAGAAAATATTATATTTTTTCTTCTACTTTTAAATCACAATTTCCCATTTATCTCTCCATGATTCTTTACTGCTTTGTCCAATGTAGTTAAGCCTTCTTTCCCTAAGGAAATCAAATAGTGTGGACTGAAGGCACACACACACCAGTATTCTAATAGATAGATAGATAGATAGATAGATAGATAGATAGATAGATAGATAGATAGATAGATGGGTGGATGGATGGATGGATAGATAGATAGATAGATAGATAGATAGATAGATAGACAGACAGACAGACCTGATGCCTTCAGCATGCAAGGTGCTGTGCCACAGGGCTCCAGGGCACCTCAATTCTGTGTGGGAGCTGAGTACTGAGTTCAGAAACTGTGGGTTCTCCCCCTTCCCCTCTTCAGTGACTACCTTCTCTCTGCCACCTGAATGCCAGGTGAGCTCACGTTCACCCCTCATTCTGTTGCCTCCTTTCCTGCTTTGGTCTGAATGGGATTATTTGAGATTCTGCAAGAAGAGTGCAGAGATTCTTGCACCCATACCTTAGCCCCTTTCCTTTGGCTTGTAGGGTTTCAGGAAACTGACCAGAAAGTGGGAAAGAAGGGAGGATCCATGGTGGATGGAGAGGAACCATGTACCAGCAGCCCCTGCCATCCCAGAGGGGTTCTGGCATGGAGCAGACCAGAGAGGGCATGTGGTGAAGCAGCCCTAATGTCATCTTTTCCTTCACCTCTGTTTTCCAGGCCAAGCTGGGGAACAGCTCTGTGAGCCCCAATGTGGGGCACCTGATCCTGAAGTACCTGTGCCCAGCCATCCGGGACATCCTGGGCGATGGGCTCAAGGCCTACGTGCTGGACGTCATCATTGGCCAGAGGAGGAACATCCCGTGGAGCGTCGTGGAGGCTTCCACTCAGCTCGGTAGGAAGCCTGTGGGTTTGGGAGTGGAGTGGGGTACCACCCACTATCCTGCCAATGGCTGCCCCTGTGCCTCCTTTAAGGGGTTCACTGCTGCCACTCCACACAGGAACCCTGTTGAACTGCTGCAATGCCTGGGCAGCGAATGGCAAGGTCTGTCAAAGAGGCTGGTCACAAAGAAAAGCCAAATGTCTTTTCGTTTATAACATAAATGTTAAAGCACAGCCAGAGCTGAGTTGGGGGTCTCTGGCAGGCCAGAAGATGAGGGGGGCACTGGGAAGGGAAGCAGGGCTCTAAAAGGTTATGGGGTGAAAAGGAGGAGGAGGAGGAGGAGGAGATGTGTTTTGGGGGGATGTATTCTGTGCCATCAGTGTATTCTGCCAAGCATTCTGCAGCCATCAGTTCTCCAGGATCATAAGCAAGAAACACGCTTAGGTTAGGAAGCCCTTTCTCCTTCAGATGTCTTGGGATACTTGTAGTAGCTGATGATGGGAAAGAAAGAGAATGCCCACAGTTGGAATGGCCCAGTTGATCCACAGCGGAGGGCCCCAATCTCTGGGGATTTCATGGCTGTACCCACCCCATCTCTCCAGGGATTCTGGCTGGGAGGATGAGAGGTCAGCTCTCTCCTTGCCATACATCTCTTAGGTTCTCCTGCTGCCTAAAACCTCAGCCGTGGAGAGCTCAGGCCAGAGCTGGGCCAACTCCAGGACAGTCCAATCGACTTTGTTTTTAACTAGAACCCCAATACCCCCCAGCCAACCAACCATTGCTGGGGGGCTAAGGAGTGATTCCCAAACTCTTCTGGAATAGGAAAGCCCTGTAAAATTCATGGGGTCAGCAACTGGAGGCACACACACAAGGGGGGCCTGGAGCAATGCCCATTCCCTGGTCTCCAGGCCAGTGTTTTCTCCGCTTGACTTTCCAGCCTTTGGGGAGCATCCCTGACACCAAAGCTGCATTGG
>CM034703.1:1220616-1231892 GCA_020142125.1 Phrynosoma platyrhinos
ATTGGGCGTCACCAGCAGAGGCAGTGCTAATGAAAGGATTATATAAAGTGTACTACCTATAAAGAAGAAAAGTGGCTCAAGTATAAAGATTTAATCAAATCTCAAGATTCTATTATAAGGTTTAAAACCCCAAAAGATATGAAATCGGAAGGATACGAAATCAACTGGTTTGCCTATAGACAACTATATGAGCAGTTTAAAATTGACAATGGAATGGGAAGGATTGGTCTGGCAGATAAAAATTTTGAGAAGGTGGTTAATGGGGAATTTTAAAAAATGGTATCAAAATATTATAATTTACTTTGAATTTGGGAACTTGAAGAAAATACGGTCAAAAACTATATGATTAATTGGGCTAAGGATTTAAACTAGAAGAATGGGGAAAAAGTTGGAAGAAAATATCTAAACATACAGTGAATATAGATCTAAGGGAAAGTTCTTATAAATCCATATATCGATGGCATCTCACACTGATTAGAATTTCTAAAATGTTTAGAGGAAGTGATCCAACGTGTTGGAAATGTGGAGTGGAGATTGGATATTATATGCATATGTGGTGGAAATGTAGGACATCACTCTGGTTTTGAGGTCCCTCCACTGGCTGCCTATTAGCTTCCGGGCCCAGTACAAGGTGTTGGTTATTACCTTTAAAGCCAAAAATGGCTTGGGTCCAAGCTATCTCAGGGAACGCCTCCTTCCATATAATCCTCCCCGCACTCTCCGGTCCTCTGGGAGGAATCTGCTGCAGCCCCAAAAATCTAGGCTTGCGGCAACCTCCCAGAGGGCCTTTTCTATTGTCGCCCCAAGACTGTGGAACGACCTGCCGGACGAGATCCGTCAGCTGACATCATTACACAGCTTTAAAAAAGCTGTTAAGACGGATCTTTTCAGGCAGGCCTTTCCAGACTAAACACCCCGGCCTTGGGTTCCTCGACTCCTGCGTTCCTCTCGTGGCCCCATCGGTTGTTGATGGATGAGGAACGCAGTAGAGGTTGATGAGGATATTGTAATTTGTTTTAATGTTTAAATGTTATATGTCTTTATTGTTATGTTTAATTTTATCTTATTGCTATTTTAACTACATATTATTTAATACTGTTTTAAGGGGGTGGGTTGGTTTTTCTCTTGAGACATGTTACACGGGTTTTATTGTAAGCCACTTGGATTGTTTGTCAATAAGCGGGATATAAATTATTATTATTATCATTATTATTATTATTATTATTATGCTGACATTCTATTGGATGCTCTAAACTTTAAACATATAGAATCCTGAGCAATGAGAATACAGATTTCAGAATACGTTATAATATATATGCTTAAGATCCCATGTTGCCATGCCATCCGCATACCAAAATCTCTTACCAGTAAATGAACTGGTGTGTACCAGGCAGAAGGCCCCTTTGCACAAAGAGAGGAGCTGCCAATGATTTATAATGGCTCTCTGGCCCACGCTGGCTCCTGATGAAGGTCTTTAATGCATTACGTTACCAGGCATGAGGTCAGGCTGTATCTAAACAACCCTCTGGCATTCTTTTCCTTCTCAGAGAGGCCTCAACTTTTAAACTCTCCCTGAATCCTCTCGGCATGGCTGCTTGACCATTATTTTCTACACATAGTAGCACACATCTCTAATTCCTCCTGCCTCAGTATCATGGGTTTGTCTTGAGAAGCTTCTTCAGAGGGGCTTTGCCATTGCCTTCCCCTGAGGCTGAGAGAGTGTGACTTACCCAAGGTCATCCCAGTAGGTTTCATATAGCTAAGAGGAGGGAAGGAATTGAACCTTGGTCTCCAGAGGCACAGTCCAGCAATCAAACCACTATGCCACCAGCTTGTTCTCCTTTGCGTTTAGATGATCAGGCGTCCTTCTTTTCCAGGGCACATCCTACATTTCAGTCTTCTCCTGCCCAGGAGGAATTTCAGAATGTCCTCCATTTTGAACATGACTAAGAAGCATGAATGTATATTTATAGTAAGTGTCTTGAGCTTATGTTTTATATAAACTGGGTTTTTAAGTCCTACATTGTCTTAACATCCCGCATTTTGTGCTGTCTTGTCCCCTTTGTGGTAAAGCAATTTTTTCAATACATTTCAACTTTTGTCCAGGAGCCTGACAAAGAAGCATAAATTTCTATGTCTGGTTATCTAATCCCGAAGGACAAGGTGCCACAAAATGAAGGATGTTCAAGGAAAATGTTGGACTTGGGAGTTTATCACATGGGGTTTATCCCATGCAGAAACGGGATCTAAAATGGGAAAATCCCATAAAAGCAGGATCTTTTTCACATGAGGTCAGGGGCATTGAGCATTAACGCAAAAATAGCCCACACAGAAAACGGACAAAATTGTTCTCTTTTTACTTTCAGAATTCTCCCGAAAGTAAAAAGCGGCCAATTTTGTCCACTTTCTGTGTGGGTTATTTTCACGTTAATGCTCAAGGCCCTCAATGAGTCTGAAAACGATCCTGCTTTTGCGGGATTTTTCCAGGATTTAAATCCCATGTGATAAACTCCTAACAATACTTAATATAAAACTTAACATAAAAGTTATGCGAAAAAAAACATTTAATATAAATGTAAATTAATATACATATAAATTAATGCTTCCTAGTCATGCTCAAAAGGGAGGACATTCTGAGAATCCTTTGGTTAGAAGGTTGAAATGTAGGACATGTCCTGGAAAAGGAGGCCTTAGGGTTGCTAAAGGTTGGAAAGGACTTCAAAGCACAAAACAACAATATGAAATTACCACAAAGGCCTTGTGGGAATGGATGGGTTGTTTAAAGAAAAGGCAAGAGTGTTCTGCCATGAGGGAAACCGAAGTACAAAAATTCTCTGGATTTAACAGATGAATCACAGACAGAAGATATTCAGCACGAGAAATTACTTGTCATTGTGTGCCTTCAAGTTGTTTCTAAGTAATAGCGACCCTAAGGCAAACTCACCATGGGGTTTTCTGGTGGCTGAGACAGTGTGACCAGACAGCCTCTTTTTAGAGGAGGTGACACCATGAGTTACTGCACCAGGTGACCCCAACCTTAGTGACGCCTCTGTCCATGAATGAAGGACCTCCAAGTCCCGCTGTCTTCAACCCCCTTGCTCAGGGCAGCCATTGTGGCTTGCTTGAGCCATAGAATGATAGCATAAAGACCACAAGGGCCATCCCCAACCCTCTTTTACCATGCAGGAATACATAGGATCCTAGAGGTAGAAGGGACCCTAAGGGGCCATCCCATCCAACCCTCTTCTGCCATGCATGTATACATAGAATCCTAGAGCTATGAAAAAGTTTGGAAAGATATTAAATCTGACATGGAAAAATGGGGGAAGATAGGATTATCGTGGTTAGGCAAGATTTCTGCCATAAAAATGAATTGGCTTCCCATGATTCTTTTTCTTTTCCAAACTCTGAAGTTCATAGTTAATGATATACCATTTAAGAAATGGGACAGGGATATTTCTCTTTTTTTATGGTCAGGGAAGAAACCATGTGTTAAAATGAAGCTACTTCAAGATAGAACTGATAGAGGAGGTTTGGCCCTACCTAAACTAAGGTTATATTATTATGCCTGCAGTTTGTATTGGCTGTTAGACTGGATTCAAATTTTTTTGGGGGGAAACTATTGATATTGGAGGGATTTGAAATCATTATGGATGGCATGCCTATTTGAGCTATGGGAAATATTGGGTTCATAAGGATTTTAATAACCATATAATAAAAAGAGCCCTTTTGAGAGTATGGGAACAAGTAAGGAAAAAGTAGAAGGAATTGACACCAGGATGGATATCAACTAATGAAGCTTTCTTTAGTAATAATAATAATAATAATAATAATAATAATAATAATAATAATAAATTTTATTTTTACCCCACCTTTCCATGGATATGATCAAGGCGGCTTACAAAAGGTTAAAATTGCTACAATATAAAGGTTAAACACATCGGTGCAGGGAGAAGGAACAGGAATCAAAGAAACCACAAATATCAGAGGCAAGAAGTAGATGAATCAAATTACAAACAGTCCGGAGTCAACAAGGAAACACATGGGGCAGAGAAAGAAAAAATACCATTACTTAAGGTGGAAATGCCAACTGAAATAAATACGTTTTTAAATTTTTCTTAAAAGAGACGAGTGATGCAAAGGAGCGAAGCTCTGCAGGAAGCTTATTCCAAAAAGAATGAACCACTGTGTAAAGAAAGATGGCTTACTAATGATGATATCTTGATAAGGAACAGACAAAATGTTAGACTAAAAGAACAGGAAAAATTAAAGAAAGAAGGGTATAGCTGTTAGGTTTTAATGGGATATAGAGTCAATGTTAAAATGTTGAAATGTAAAGATGTGTGTGTCTGTATTTTTCCTTGCTGAGAAAAGTTGTTATTTTCTGAGGCCAGATCGCACTTATTAGCCCAGGTGTGTTCCAGCCCAAACAAGTCTTCATTTCTGTGAGAAAGAGGTTTGTTTACATAAAGGATTTATCAACATGACAAATATTATAAGAATTATAGCCACATGATTTATTATGGTAATTAAAGGTTGGGCTAACACACGTCATGTATCATCAACCAATCAGTCTGTAAAGGCTACACCCAAAAGGGTGGAAAATTGGGGGGGCTGAAAGTTGTGAACTAGAAAGCCATTCACTTGCTTTTTAACTTTTGAACTGTAATGGACCAATTAAAATATTTTCCTGATGCTGCAACTAACCAATTTTGAATCATGTAGCAGTTAGGCTTTATTCCTGTTTAGCCTTCTGGCTAAAGTGAAGCTATTATTGTTATTATTATTATTATTTGTTTTTGCTCTTGCTGTTTTACAATAAAAGAAGCTTGCTTGAAGGTTCCAGGTTTTTGGTGTTTGGTTCTAAGGACTGTTTACAACACTCCATCAACACAATTTCAACAATAGCTGCAGTCGGTCCTTTATAGACAGCTTAAAAAAAGATTTAAGACTGATCTTTAATGGAGTGGTTTTGGAGAATGGGATGAAGAAGTGACAAAAATAATAAGTTCAGATAAAAAACATATAACCAAATTTTACTATTAAATGATGAACAAGAGGATGAAATAGTAAAACAATGTATGGTTTCGCGGGCCTAGGATATTGTGCAGAATATCACTTTGGAATGCTGGGAACAAGTTTGGAAAAGAAGTCTTAAGTTTACAGCGAGTTATAACATCAGAGAAAATTGGTTCAAAATGCAATTCCACTGGTACATGACACCTTATAAATTATCTAAAATGAGCAAGAATACAAGTAATATTTGCTGGAAATGTGGCAAGGAGATAGGCTATTTTTTTCACATCTGGTGGAGTTGTGAAAAAACTGAGAAATATTGGATGTCAATACATACATATATTCAGGAGATAGTAAAAACTAAATTTAATTTAGACCCTAAGTTGTATTTATTGAACATGGAACTCTAATCTGAGAAGGAAACATGAGATGATCCTATTATATATGGTTTCGGCAGCAAGAATGCTGTTTGATGCAAAATGGAAAGACGAGAGCTGCCCGTCACTCAACGACTGGGTTATTAAACTCTATGATTTTACGAAGATTTGTGGACAACTTGCTGGCAAACCACGAGACTCTCACATTCCTCTCTCTGAAACACAGTGCGCCCTTTACGCACGTACACAAGTCTAACAATTAACCTGGCTGATATTTACACACGTATACACAGCCTAATGAATACCTACCTGGTCTCCGTTTCCTGTTTACATACTCTGACCTTTGAGTCTTACACATAAATAGCATCTACTGACAGTAAATGAATAATTGACAGCATCGAGCATCCTGTAAAGAGATTGCTAATAAAAGGCGAGAGGGAACAACATGCCCTCAAGCATTGCACCCCCATTCTTGTCTCGGCGTGGTCATTCCTGCATGGAACCCCAACAGCTGGTGACCCCGACGTGATACTGAATCCGAAGATCAGCTAAAACCTACTCACTTGACTGGAGCAGTCTGCGCGCACATCCTTTGGAATCTCGTGAGTATGGGGGGAACTCTGTCATCGGAACAAATGTTACATAGTGAGGAACTCTATCAGTTAGTCAAGCGATTAGTTGGGGAGAGAATAGTGACCAAAAGAGACATCGACAATTTGTTGTCGGAAATTTCATGCCAATGTTCTTGGTACCCAGAGAAGGGAAGAATCTCTGCGGAAGAATGGGAGAAGATAGGCCACCATTTGAAAACTGAACCCCGTGCTGCGGCACCTCATTTGATAGCCTGGCAGGCAGTTAACACAGCCGTGGGGCGCTTAAGTAAACCATCTGCCCCCCGGCGTCATTAATAAACCCTCCAGGAGACCCACCAAGTTACACCATGCTACTGGTGGCTCCGCCATTACCCCCAATTCAACAACGACAGAAGAAGTTGGGTGCAGTGGAGGCAAGGATAGCAGAAGCCCAACGAAGGGGGGAGAACATGTGGGAAGAAGGACTTTGGGAACCAGATATTCATCCAGCCATGTTCCCTGTAACTTTTACAACAGCAGAGAACGGAGATGTGCTGCAAAATGGAAAGACGAGAGCTGCCCGTCACTCAACGACTGGGTTATTAAACTCTATGATATTGAGAAGACTTTTGACAATTTGAATTGGGAGTTTATGTTTCATTTATTGGAAAAGATAGGCCTAGGGGAGAATTTGTTAAAGTGGATAAAAGCAATTTATCATGATCAGGTAGCTAAAATCATAGTTAATGGAGAATTCACAAAGCCCTTTAAGATTGAAAAAGGGGTTAGGCAAGGTTGTCCTCTCTCCCCGTTATTATTTATTCTAAATTTCGAGATTTTACTGAATAACATCAGAAGCAATGAAAAAATACAGGGTATAAGATTGAAAGGGGAGGAGTATAAAGTGAAAGCCTTTGCGGATGACCTGATGGTCTCCCTTTCAGACCCTTGTGGAGATTTAGTGTTGCTAGATTTGGAAAAGCTACGGGACTCAAAATCAACAAAGATAAAACAGAAATGTTATTAATGAATCTGACCCATAAAGAAAAAGAGGAAGTAATAACAATGTCTAAAATACAAGAAGCAAAAATGGTTAAATACCTTGGGATTAATTTTACAATTAGAAATGGAGACCTCTTTAAAAATAATTATGATAAAAAGTGGGCGGAAATAAAAGAAGACTTGAGGAGATGGAATAGGCTTAAGATATCTTGGATGGGACGTATTTCGACAATAAAAATGGCCGTTCTTCCTAAGTTAATGTATTTGTTTCAGAATATACCAGTGATCTTAAATGATAAACCTTTCGACCTTTGGAATCGGGATATTTCAAAATTTGTCTGGGCTGGAAAGAAACCAAGGATAAAACTCAAATTATTGCAAGATTCGATTGATAGGGGAGGTCTGGGTCTTCCAAATCTAAAAAAAACTATTATTATTCATGTGCCCTCTTTTGGCTTATTGATTGGTTTAAACTAGCAAATGAGCGAAATCTTAAATTGGAGGGCCATGATAATGTCTACGGTTGGCATAGCTACTTGTTTTATGATAAAATAAAATGACATAAGAATTTTAATGACCACTTTATCAGAAGATCACTTTTGAATGTCTGGAACAAAATGAAACGGAATTGGAATGATATATTACCAATGTGGACTGCAATCGGAGAAGTAGTAGCAAAGGACAATAAACTTGGCAAAACTAAATGATTAACATATGAGGAATTACTTATAAAAGAAGGGGAAAATTTGGAAATTAAATCACAAGAACATTTAAACTTGGAAGGATATAATTGCAATTGGTTCCTGTATAGACAGTTGAGGGAACGTTTCCGGATGGATAAAAAGTTTCGACCGATTGGAACAATGGACAAAATTTGAAAATATTATTTGGTCAGATGATAATCATAAAATATCTAAATGTTATAAGATATTACAGTTTCAGACACACAATTGAATTATCTCAATGGGAAAAATGCTGGCAAAAGAGATTAAAATATGCTCTCAACTATAACCTAAAAGAAAATTTTTATAAAATGATGTACCGATGGTATCTCACCCCAGAGCAACTTGCAAGAATGCATAAAACTCATTCAAATATTTGCTGGAAATGCAAGGACAAAATCAATGGTGGCAATGTAAAAAAGCAAAAGCATTTTGGATAATTATAAGATCTGCCTTAAGCGAGATTTTAGATTATAATTTTAAATTAGATCCTCAACTATTTTTATTAGGAATATGCTCTGATGAAACATTGGAAAGGAAATATGGGAAGTTAATTTTTTATTCTCTTTCAGCCGCCAGGTTGCTATATGCCGAAAAGTGGAAAAAGAAAGAAATCCCAACATTACAAGATTGGACTTTAAAAATGTTTGAGCTCATGGAAATGGATAAGCTCACAGGGATGATTAGAGGAGTCTAACAAGATGTATTTAGGGATGACTGGGAACCTTTGTATAAGTTTCTGGCTTCGAGTAATATTAAAGTAAAGACTAGATGATTTAGGTTTAGAAAAACCAAGACGGGTTATTTTCTTTTAGGTGATTTGGTGTTAAGAGTTAGGAATATAAGAAGAATAAGTGTAACTGAGAGGAAATAAAGTATTTAACTTTTCTTTTTTTTTTTCTGTTTCTTATCTTTTCCCCCCTACTATTTGCTTCTTCCTTTCTTCATATCTGTCCTCTTATTCCATACTTTCAATAATAAATTACAATATCGTTGATACTGAATATGTCAAATGACAGAATTTATTTTTAATGATGACATATATAGAAGTCAATGCATCAGGCTAAATGACAAGATGTACTGAATGAGGAAGTCATTTTTATTTCTTATTATTAATCTTTAATTTATTTTTTATTTACTTTTTCTTCTTTCTTCTTTTTCTATTTTTTTATTTTTTTTATTACAACCCCCCCTTTTTTTTTTGTCTTAATTCTATCTGGATATAATATCAATATAATATAATACCAGAATTTCATTTTGTAAGTTAGAGTTGTATTTGGGTCTGTTAATAATGGAAGGCTAATATTGAGTTCCAATTGGATATTTGTTCGTTTATGTATTTTTTCTTTTTCTTTCTTTCTTTATATTTTTAATGTATATGTGTAATGTTGTGTATTGTATTTTGTTTTGTTTTTCTGTTGTTGTTGTAATGTTCTATTTTAATCAATAAACTTTATATTTAAAATAAAAATTATATTATTATGAGAACCTCTTAAAAGGAAAGGTTAAAGCCCTCCTTCTACCTGCACTGTGCTTTCCCTTGTCCTGTGAAAAATTCTCCCAAGTGTCTTTTTTTAAAAAATTTAAACTCACTCACTCAAAATGGCTGACCAGAAACGGCTTTTCTGCTCCTTCCTGGCAGGAACTGACCTGGAAAGCCTCTGGGAGGAGTTGTATATAGTTAGTCGGCTAGCTCTGCCCCCTATTGACTCACAGATGTGATTCACCAAAGCCTCACCCACTCAGCAACAAACACACTCTCCCAAGTTTTTTTTTTTAATTTAAACACTCACCCATTCAAAATGGTTGCCCAGAAATTGCTTCCCTTCTCCTTCCTGGCTTATATCAGGAGAGACCCCAGCTGGTTTCTCACAAACCCCTTCCAATGGGGGAGGAGGTTGCATGCACCAGGCCTGTACCAGAATCTACTACTCCTGCAACAAAACTCCCCTATCCACAATCCTGCAGCTTACCTCCTTCACCTGCTGCCTCAACCCCTTCCAGAGTCAGTGAAGAGGAGGGGCATTTCTATGGGGGCTGTATGAATCAGGGACAGTCCTTCCCAGCCATGACACCAACTGGAGGACTCTTCCTCCCACATGTGGGTCTCACTCACTCTCCCATCATCTCCCCAAAGGTTGCACCCTCTCACCTCTTTGCCTTTTCGGCTCCCTACAGCAGAAGTGTGAAGGGAGGGGATGTCCCCCATCATTAACATCCCTGCCTCTCTAGGAAGCTGACCACCGGTGTCTTCCACTGTCTGTATACTGAGAGGAGGGGCACATCTTTCTCTTTTCCCACCCCTGCTACTCCCTTCCCTGCAAAGCTTTAATTGTTATGAATCATGGTGATGGTGGAGTGAAAACAGTCCTTTAACACCAGACATCCAAAAACTGGAACTTTCAGCAGGCTTCTTTATTGTAAAATGCAAAAGCAAAAAACTAATAATAATAATAACAACATCTTCACTTTAGCCAAGGCTGGCTAAGCTGGAACAAAATCTACTTGCTACATAGTTCAAGATTTATTAGTAGCAACACCAGAATAAATTTTAATTAGTTCATTACAGGTCAAAGTCAAAAAGCAAAGTGAGAAACTTTCTGATTCTCAGCCCTCAGTCCCCCAAGACTCCACCTTTCTGGGTGTGACCCTTACAGATTGATTGGATGATACTACGTGACGTGTTCTAGTCCAACCCTTAATTACAATAACAAATCATGTGACTACATTTCTCATAACAAAAATTATGTTTACAAACCCAAAATATAAACTGTCCTTCATTCCCATAGAATGGAGTCCTGGTTGCCTTTTGTTTTGGCTAATTCGCACCTGGGACTGATAAAACTGTGAATCAAGCTCTCAGAAAAACATCTTTTCACAGCATGGAAAAATACAGACACACATCTTTTACATTTCAACATTTTTAACATTGACTCTATATCCCATCTTAACCTAACATTAATCTGTGCCCCTCTGCACCTTAAAGAGGATCCTGAGAAAAGACCTTGGGGTGTCAGTGAAGGATGCTTGGAAACCATCCCTTTCTCTCTCAATCTCTGCCTGTTTTGTCTAATATACAGCTTGATGAGCAGTATTCTTAAAATTGCAGGATTGCTCCCACCACTGTAAACATTCCCCTTGATCCCAATAGACTTCGAGAAAGTTCTATGTTTGTTTAGCAAGGAGAAGAGATGATCGACAGACCTTCAGAGCTGACATCTAATGGCTTTAAATGGCTTCTCCCCAATGTGGGTCTTTAGATGTGAGTTTAGATTTCCACTGTACCTGAAGCTCTGCCCACATTCCATGCATTTATATGGCTTCTCCCCTGTGTGGATCCTTTGATGTGAGTTTAGAGTTCCATTCTTCCTGAAGCTCTTTCCACATTCCATACATTTATATGGTTTCTCCCCCGTGTGGATCCTTTGATGTGAATTAAGATGTGCACGCTGACAGAAGATCTTTCCACATTCCATGCATTTATATGGCTTCTCTCCCGTGTGGGTCCTTTGATGTGAATTAAGCTGTGCACGCTGACAGAAGCTCTTTCCACATTCCATGCATTTATATGGCTTCTCCCCCGTGTG
>CM034703.1:1271573-1282237 GCA_020142125.1 Phrynosoma platyrhinos
TACTGTGAGCACCTCCGTCTTGTCTGGATTCAGTTTCAATCTGTTTTTGTACAAGGGGGGAAGGAAGGACAAAGGATGCAGTACTGTTGTTTTAAATGAAGAAAGGAAGATATTTTACCTCCTGCGGTCTTCTGGCCCAAGGTCAGGGACAGAAGAAATATGGCTATGTGAACACATTAATAAATAGATTCATTATGTGGTTAAGTGCAAGTTAAAATGTAATATATATGGTTTGGGAGCAAAAATTGAAGATGATGTTTATAGTATATTTAAAAAAAAGACAATTAGGTATGTAAGACCAGGTGGTAAAATGTATAGGTGTAGAGAGCATTAGAAGTATGAAAGGTAACAGACGAGGATTCAGAAATAGGGATAGGAATAAGAAAGAGAAGTTCCAGGGATGGGAAAGAGAGAAGAAGGAAGGAAGGAATCAGTAAGTGAAGAAGGTGTGAGAAAGTATACAAAGATAGGAAGAAAGGGTGAGAGAGCAAGAGAGAGAGAGGAAAGGAAAGAGAAGGAGAAAAGAAAAAAGGAAAGTGAATTATAAGGTAAGAAGGTCAAGGAATAGGGAAGAATTTAAAGATAGGGAACTTCTCTGTCAATTGTAATGTGTTATATAAGATTAAGAGGAGGTGCTTTACATTTTAAGTTTAAGAAAATGATCTAATCAAAATTATTGTGTGTGTGTATGTATATATATATATATATGTATATATATGCAAAGAGACCTTTCTCCTAAGAGTAGCCAGATTATATTTTACCCACTGCTCCTCCTGGGACGAAGTTTAATAAGAATGAGTGAGACCTTTGGATGAGAGATGATAAAAATAATAATAATAATGCTAACCCTTAAAAGTCACAAGAGCTAAAAATTGTTCTGAAGATAAATTTTGTTAATGGGGCAGCTGATAAAAATGGAAAATCAATAGAAACTGGAACAATATAGAAATTGGTCAACCTCTCTTTTGATAAATGAAGCAGAGAAAGTATCCCAGAAATAATAATAATAATAATAATAATAATAATAATAATAATAATAATAATAATAATAATAATAATATTTATTTATATCCCGCCCCTCTGCAGAGCAATCGGGGCGGCTTACAACATTAAATTTACATAAAGATATGTTAATACAATATAAATATAAATACAATATAAATAATCCATCTATAAGAAGTTCTAATAGGGAACAAAGTAATAAAATAAGAGATAGAAATTTAAGAAGGAAATAAAATCCTTCTTAAGAGACCCAGTTGGGTTGGAAGAGCAACTTTGAAGCGTTTGGGACCAAAAATTCATACTTGGTCCAGCTTAATATTAATTTTAAACATCTACTTGGGGCTAGAATATAACCAGCAGGGAAAAAAAGTTTTTCAATATAAATTCAGAATGGGATAACAATGATATAACACAAAAATTAAATAAAAGATCTTAAAAACTAATAATGAGAGAAATTAAAAAGGCAGGACCAAAAATAAGAATTTAAATAAGGCTTAAAAAATAATAATAAGGAAATTCATTTAAAAAAAAAGATAATGAGACAATACTTAAGTAATTTAGAAACCCTATAGGTAAAAGATTGTCTACAATAAATGGTGTTACCAAAATTTTAGCTAAATATATAGAATAAGGATATATTTTATTATAAGGACTGTAGAGGGACAAGGTGGATTCAGAACAAGGGACAGTAGAACTGGCCAGGCCTGTTCTGGCAAACCAGGGATGATGGGTTATATGTTGTTAATGTGTTAATAGCTATTGAACAAGGTTGTGTCTATCAAGGGTTAATGTGATCTTGTCTGGGGGAGTTATAAGGAAAGCTAAAGAAAAGCTAAAGAAAAAAATGCTTAAAAAGAATTGTATGATAAGAGCTACAGACAGAAAGGGGGAGATTCCAACACAATGAAAAGATTTAGGGGAGGTTGAAAAAAGACAGAGAGGGGATTTTGGGGGAGAGAGATTTAAAGGAGAAATAGTGTTTCTTTGTTATTGCTGTTTGTCTTTTTGTTTTCTATAATAAAATCCCTTCTTTGAAGATCCTTAAACAGAGGCTGGAAGGCCATCTGTTGATAATGTTTTGACTATATGTTCCTACATTACAGGGGGTTGGATTGGATGACCTTTGAGGTCTCTTCCAACTCTGATATTCCATGCTTTTATGAACAACAACTAAGTGTGCTATATGTGTAAATTCCCAAACAAAGAAAAGCCTTATGTTTTAACAAAGAATTAAAACCAAAGAATAAAAACCAATCTGATCTCTATAAAATTTGTTGTTGTTTACAAATTTGCATATTTCATTCAAATCAAGTTGGTAATGTGATTAAGAGTTATATATCATTGAAGGCTCTTTTCACTGCCTTGTTTTTATGTAAAACGGCTTTCAGTCTTCCAGTTAAAGCTACAGTAATTACTATAGAGATACATAGAACCAAAAGATTAGAAGGAAGGGGGCTCAGGGGTTTGTTTTTGCTTAAGGTTATTACAGGAGCTCTTGATAAATTTGGAGAAATTAATTTCCTCTTAAATGTAAAGGAGCTGGTTGGTTAGAGACTTCAGTGATATAAGCTTCAAAAGAATCAGATAAACACAAATAAAATTGACAGTGTTAATAATAATAATAATAATAATAATAATAATAATAATAATAATAATTTTATAGAGAGAGTTTTTGTTACCCACCAGGGTTTGGTTTCAAAGGATACCAAAATCTTTTGGTGTTCAGGTCCTATTGAATGCAATAGCATAGCAATATGATATCTGTTATATAAAATGAAAAATTAAAGTTTGCTATTTGGAAGTTATATTTATTTAAGTCTTTTCAAAAGATTGAACATGTTTAAATTCATGGGTGAGGAGGGAAGACTCTTCATAAATATAAAAAAAAGAGGGATGCAGTGGTGTGACAATGTCTAATTTTTTTATATATAAAAAGGAAGATATGTTTTTAAAGAATGATATACTGGCCCTGTGTTTTGTTTTGTCTTGTCTTTGTCTTTTGAGTTTCCACTACACGCCATCAAGCCTGGACAGTGGGTCCTGATTAAATCCTGGAAGGAGGACAAGCTCTAGGGGTCCATTTCAAGTTCTTCTGGTCTCAGAGAGTGTGATCCACAAGGCGCAAAAAGGTCGGACCCATCATTCCAGAATCAAAGATCCTGTGGAACCAGAGAACGAGAGAGGAGTGTGGACAGTCGTCGGAGGGGCAGATCACCATTAGACGGCAACATCCATGAGCTCCAGTCCTGGTTGGGACACTGGACCAGATGACAATTCAGATTGGACCCTGGAAGAGCGATTTGACCGATTGTGCAGACCATTTGTTGACACTTGGACAACAGGACCAGAAACATCCATGGTGTGCGAGGGGGTTTTGTGACTTAACTACACAATTGGAATTGAAAAAGGAGACTTGGTACCAATTAGACCAGAAACTGGATAAGAGATGAGAGTCTGGACAATTGCTTGCAAAAAAAACAGGAAGCAGCAGTTGGCATCCCTGATATTTCCTGAGAAGAGGAGAGTGGCCAGTAAAAGTTTTTAAAATTATGGGGGAATCTGCTGGGAAAGAGGCTTTTGCATACACAAATGAGTGGGAAATCAGTGATATTAGAACCACCCCTCTTGGCTAACTTCCAGTACTGGGAATGTCAAAGGTGTGGGGTGTATAGCTCAGAAGATTCACGTGAATACATATACTTTGAAAATTTGGGGTGGATAAAGTTGTGGAGTTTATAAGGGGGGAGGGAGCCCTTCCAGTGATCCTAGAAACAAGGTCTCTGCCTAGGATAGAAAATAATACACAAAGAATAATAATCTTTCAGAAAAAGCCTTACAGACTTTTAGTAAGTTTTTATTGGGTCCTGGTAAGATACAATAAGAAAACATAAAGGGTCATTGCTACAATAAAAGATAAAAGAAAATACAGCAAAATGTGGGTTTTGTTATAGTTATTGTTATGTATAATAAAGGGTGTTGAAGATCATAAAACAAAATGGAACTCAGAACATAATACTTCTATGGAATATTCCACACAACTAGCCAAAAGTATAAAATCTACTGATTGTTGGATATGCCACCAATTGCCCCATGATTCACACTCTGGAGTACCATTCCATGTTCTGCATCTGAATAATACAGAGTTAAACAAACCTTTCAGAGATACAATTGTAAACTAAATCAAACCTAGGAAAAAGGAAGGATTTTTGGGGTGCATTCCTAGATTCCAGGGGACTGGTGCTGAAGATGCAATGGTACAACTGGGCCAAAGACAGGAAGCAGCAAATGCAGAGTAAATTTTAAAATAAATGGAGAAATGGTAAATCATAAATGGCTAGCAAACTGTGGAATATGGAATGAAAGTATATTTGGTTATTACACAAAATGAACTATGAGCAATCAGTGTAAAAAGATTTCCCCGATCAGAGAGGGCATTATTTTAGATGTGGAACAAGGGATTACACAATACAGTGGTACCTCTATTTACGAAAGGCTCTAGTTACGATATTTTCGAGTTACGAAACGCTTCTTCTAAACAATATTGTCTCTACATATGAATATGTCTCTACATAGGAATGGCTGTAGAGACATATGTGTATGTAGACACAGTATTTTTTAGAAGCATTTTGTAACAAGAAAATTTCCAGCCGCAGCTGCAGCCTCGGCTATTCCTTGGGCCGATCCTGGAAGCGGAGGATTCCTTCCAGTCGGAGCCACAGCCGTTCCATGGGCTGATCCTGGAAGTGGAGGAATCCTCCGCTTCCAGGATCAGCCCAAGGAATAGTCAAGGCTGCGGCTGGAAGGAGGCGGCCTTCCAGTCGCAGCCTCAGCTATTGTACGGGCTTGGAACGGATTAGGGCATTTCAATGTTAAATTTACTTCTACTTACGAAATTTTCTACCTACAAAATGGGTTGTGGAACGAATTAATTTCGTAAGTAGAGGTGCCACTGTACTTCCAAAATATTGGAATGGAAATTGTTACAAAGCAACAATTATGCCTACAATTCGGATGCTTTCAGACTTGCCTGAAGGAAAGATCAGAAAGTATAGAGATTTGGAACAATCAAAACAATATGTAAAGGATTACAAACAGTTAACACATTGTAGGGGGGAACGACACAAATCTCTATTAAATGCCATGTATCGAATAGAGGCAGTAGTAGAGATCTTGGCTAATGAAACTGTTGGAGCATTTATTGCCATAAATACAGAACAAACAGCAATTAGACAAATGATTCTCCAAAATAGGATGGCTCTTGATATTCTTTTATTGAGCCAAGGAGGGGTGTGTTCACTCATTAATCAGGAGTGTTATATTTACATACCTTATTATGATATGGAAATTAAAGATAGGGCTAAACATATAGCAAAAATTGCAGAGATCCCCCACATTAAAGAGGGATGGGATCTTTTCAGCTGGTTGACTCCCAAACTTTGGACCAATCAAATCTATTTTTCTGGGAATTATGGGAATAAATATGATAATGTTGTATGATAAGATGTTTCCCACTTTGTGAAAATACCTTTCCAGGAGTTAACAGAATAATGGAAAGAACAAAAGAAAATAATCAATATGCAGGCCATTAAAAAAGAGATAAAAATTATAAAATACTAATAAACAAAGAGGTGTTTAATTCAAAATGGTTAAAAGAAGGGATTTGAGAGGAGGGATTTGAGAGAAATAAATTTGAATTAAACATAAAAAGGATAATCAAAAGGTGCATAAAAAAAGTTAAGAACCCATATGTAGAGTTAAAAAACATGTAAACCTATATACTCATACATTATTTACTTAAATATATATTCAGTATATCTAATATAGTTTTCAGATAGTTTTTTTATATCTCATGCACACTTTACAAAAATTGGGGCTTTAGGTTTCTAATTATATAAAAACACTTGAATACTGTCATTTATAAACACATTGCTTTGAGATTGGCCAAAAGTGTCAAAAATAATTGGGCTGGTTTATACAATAAAAATTGCCCAGTTTGAAATAGGGAGGAAGGCTGAGTCTAAAACATAAATAAGAATGAATGGATTTATAGCTTCATCCTCATTAACTGCAAGGACAGCATTTCTTTTAAAAGGTAATTGAGAGGTTACCAAATGGACACAAACTGATTCTGTGCAATTGACTCATACGTTATTCTGGCCCTCCCATGTATAAATTATCCCTATTTTAAATGGTCATGAGATGTATGAAGAGATATGTTGTGGGTTGGGCTTTTACATACATGAAAAAGGTGGTCTTAAAATTGATCATATGCCTTAACTAGCCAATAATGTTATTACAGGGGTGGAAAAATACTGCCAGGGAAAGGAAATAAAACCATGCTGTGTCAATTGTGGAGTGTGTCTACTCGCCTAGGATACTCCTTCTTGCAAGATTGTAAATAATAAATTACTGCTTTACTTGCTTGTCCTGATTAAATTGATTTGGTACTTTGGTACTTAGAAAACTGTATCCCACACTCTCCAATCCCGAATGGGTGCACACTCCAGGAAAAGAGATTCCAGCTCAACATTAGGAGGAATTTCCTGACATTAAGGGCTGTTTAACAGTGGAACACACTCCTTCAATGGAGATTTTGGTGGAGTCTCCTTCCTTGGAGGTCTTTAAGCAGAGGCTGGATGGCCAGCTGTCGGGGATGCTTTAATTGGGAATTCCTGCATGACAGGGGGGTTGGACTGGATGGCCCTTGGGGTCTCTTCCAACTCTATAATTCTATGATTCTATAAAGTGAATGGAAGCCACCCCTTCTACCATGCTGGAACACACAACCAAAGTACCCAGAGATATATGTGTATCCAATCTGTTTAAAATCAGTCTCCTAAAAAGGAGATGCCACCATCTCCGAGGGAGTAGCATCTTCCACTGTAAAACAGCTTTTACTGTCAGAAAGTTCCTCCTAATGTTTCTCTCTTTGCCTGTAGCTTGCATCCATTGCTCTGTATCCAATTCTCTGGAGCAACAGGAAACAAGCTTGCTCCATTCTCAATATGATATCCCTTCAAATATTTAAACAGGGCCATCATGTCTCCTCTTAACCTTCTCTTTCCCAGCTAAACATGCCTAAGTCACTCGTCACTAGGCAGTTTCCCGGCCCTTCGCTATTTCGATCCCTGGGGTAACAGGTTCACTGAAGACCCTGAAATAAGGAAGGAGGGAAGGAAGGGGATGTTCTAAGGAGAGAGAAGGGGAAGAGGACGCCCTTGAAATCCCAGCACTGCCTTCCCTTTCAACTCTACAAAAAAATGGAAAGGTAAAGGCATCTACATTCACATCTTTTGTAACACATCCATCTGTATGGTTTCTTCCTTGTGTGAATTCAAGGGTTTATAAAGATCATGAAAATTATTATTTAGTAGGTTTCCCTTTTGGACTGATGTCTCCTTTGATTTCCAAGTTATTCTTTTTCCACCACTGGCTTGGATGTATTCCTGGATCCTTCAGGTATCTCCTGAAATATCTTTTTCTCCTTGAGAAGGAGAAATATTGTCTGCTCAAGAAAAAAAGATGATCCCATTAGAAGCTAAGCAAAACATATCCAATGAATAATAATTCACAATAATTCACTTATGGGCTAGACTCTCCTCAGACACAGGTGAAACTTTCACAAGAGAAGCCCCTGCACCCTGCCTGTCTGTCCCCAAGCAAGAAACATCCTGCCTCACATTTATTATTATTAATAATAATAATAATGGGGAAGACTGGTCCCATTGGGAAAGGCTCATTGCTCTGTGAGATTCTTTTTCATCTGTTCCCAGCCTGTCTCTTTTGAACTGCAGTGTATTTAAACTCGTACTCAAATCAGGTAAAGCATCCCATCTCTGGTGAAGTCTTCACATATAGATCTCATTGAGGTATATTCCTAAGGAAGAAAATATATGAATGCATGGAACCTGGAGTGAATTTGCAGAAGTATGGACACCTCTATTCCCATCTATGAATTTACCTTGGGTGACTATGAAAAACGGCTGAGTTTTGTCTCTTGTACGGAAAGGTGTGAAGAATGTTGGGGCACCTTCAAACATTAACATCAGTTGCTCCAGTTTATATTGGAGAATGTGGACCTATAGGACTGACAACTAAGGGAGGGGTTTAGGCTAATTCAATGTCTATTTATTCATATATTGAAATATATTATATCCCAACCTGTGTTATAGGATATCGGGGGTATACAACGCAATCAATTAAACAGTACAAATGATATGAATTTGACAAGTGAAAACAAGAGTCAACTCCAGTAAAGACAATTTGAAACCATAATCTGTGTGGAGATTTCATAGCGGCTGCAGAAGCTCAAGAGAAAACAATGTTACTCCTTGATGTGATAATCAAAAATGGGACTTGATTTTGTTGTTGTGTGCTTTTAAGGCATTTTTGACTTATGGCAACCCTAAGGCCATATATGGGGTTTTCTTGGCAGGATTTCAGAGGAGGTTTGCCATTGCCCTTCCCTGAGGCTGAGAGCATGTGACTTGCCCAGTCACCCAGTGGGTTTCATGGTTGAACTGGGAATCCAACCCTGGTCTCCAGAGTTGCAGTTCAACATTCAAGCCAGTGTATCACACTGGCTTGGGACTTGGATTAAAGGGAAATACGTATTGATTTCACTTTAGTTTAAACTTGGCTCTAAGAAATCCCTAGCATCTCAAAAGTGACAACCTTTTAGGAGGCACCGTTTGCAAGAGCTCTCTGGGACAAATAGAAAGAACCCAGGCAATTCCAGAATGTTTGCAAAGAGTTGGTGAGTAATATTATTTAGCCTTGAGAAAAACTGAGCTCGTTTCCTCTAGAGCTACCAAGAGATGGCGAAAAGAGCCTCCTAGTTTTCCAGCTTTTCCAAGAAAAAGGGCAATGGAGAAAAAGTCTCTCTTATGGGAGCAGAATACAGAAATTAAGTGTGATTGGAGTCAATGGGATTTATCCAAGTTACCCAACTCGTAAGCCACTGGTTAGTGGGTGTACTCTGAGGTTGACTACCTTCCTGGATCTTCCCCTGCCTGTCCCATTTTAGTTTAGAATCATAGAGTTGGAAGAGACTACAAGGGCCATCGCAGTCCAACCCACTGCCATGCAGGAACTCAAAATCAAAGCATCCCCAACAGATGGCCATCTAGCCTCTGTTTAAAGACCTCCAAAGAAGGAGACTCCACCACACTCTGAGGGAGTGTGTTCCACTGTCAAACAGCTCTCACTCTCAGGACATTCCTCTTAATGATGAGGTGGAATCTTTTTTCCTGTAGCTTGCATCCGTTGTTCCGGGTCCTATTCTCTGGAGCAGCAGAAAATAAGCTACCTCCCTCCTCAATATGACATCCTTTCAAATATTTAAACAGGGCTATCATATCCTCTCTTAACTGTCTCTTCTCCAGGCTAAACATATCCAGTTCCCTAAGTCGTTCCTCATAGGGTAGGGGTAGGCAACCTGTCCCCTTGAAGGGCTGAGAGACTTCAGCTCCCAGAATCCCAGGAGCTATTGGCCAACATGGGACTATTGACCAAGATGGCTGAGGCTTCTGGGACAGGTTAAAGGGGACAGGTTGCCTACCCCTGTCATAGGGCATGGTCTCCAGACCCATCAAGCATTTTAGTTGCCCTCCTCTGGACACAGTCCAGCTTTTCAACATCTTATATCAGGCTTATATCAGGCAAGACCCCAGCTGGTTTCTGACAAATCCCTTCCGATGGGAGAGGGGGTTGCATGCACCAAGCCTGTACCAGAATGAAGCCCCCTCATCTATTACCCATGCAACAAAACTCCCCTAGCCACAATGCTGCCAACTCATCCCCTTCTAAAGTCAGTGAAGGGGAGGGGGCATTTCTAATGGTGGCTGTATGAATCAGAACCAGTCCTTCCCAGCCATGACACCAACTGGAGGACTCTTCCTCCCATGCTATCACATGTGGTGTCTCACTCATTCTCCCATCATCTCCCCAAAGGTTACACTCTCTCACCTCTTTGCCTCTTTTGCTCCCTACAGCAGAAGTCTAAAAGGAGGGAGTGTCCCTCACCATTAATATCCCTGCCTCTCTAGGAAGATGACCACCAGTCTCTTCCATCGTCTGTGGACTGAGAGGAGGGACACATCTTTGTCTCTTAGCACCACTACCACTGCCTTGCCTGCAAAGCTTTAATCTGTGTCCCTTTGCACCTTAAAGAGGATCCCAGGAAAAGACCTTGGGATGGCAGTGAAGGATGCTTGGAAACCATCCCCTTTTCTCCCAATCAATGCCTGCTTTGTTTAATATGCAGTTTGATGAGCAATCTTCTGAAAATTGCAGGATTGCTCCCACCACAGTAAACATTCCCCTTGATCCAAATGGACTTCAAGAAAGTTTTATGTTTGTTTAGCAAGAGATGATTGACAGACCTTCAGAGCTGACATCTAATGACTTTAAATGGCTTCTCCCCCATGTGGGTCCTTTGATGATAGTTTAGATGTCCACTCTGACTGAAGCTCTGCCCACATTCCGTGCATTTATATGGCTTCTCCCCTGTGTGGGTCCTTTGATGTAAGCTTAGATTTTGACTTTGGCTGAAGCTCTTTCCACATTCCATACATTTATGTGGCTTCTCCCCTGTGTGGGTCCTTTGATGATACTTTAGATGTCCACTCTGACTGAAGCTCTGCCCACATTCCATGCATTTA
>CM034703.1:1306883-1318935 GCA_020142125.1 Phrynosoma platyrhinos
CGTCCTGGGCCGGAACCGGCCCAGGGGCCGTAGGTTGCCGACCCCTGGGCTAAAGCAACCATCAAACAACAGCTGGAAGATACAGAGTGACAGCTAAACCTAGCTAGTGCCCTAAATTTTATTGCTAGTGACTCCAATAGATATTTGGCATCACCTATAGCATAAAAATACCTAAACACCGGAGAGCCTTTACTTTGGCACAGTGTCATGCCCTTCCCTTAGCTGTCCTTGAAGGCGGATAGAAGATCCCCTTCATGTCCCTGTGATCCTGGCCAAATAGACATGACAGAGCATGTACTACTCCAGTGCTCATACTACAGGAACATCTGCCTCAGCCTTATTTACCTATTGCATAAATACCAAGGACACACCAGTCAATTGTACACTTCTCTATTGCTTTCAGACAGCAACCCTGATACAGCATATCATGTTGTCAGATTCTGTGCAGCTACAATTAAAATTTGTCAGGCAATGACCTCCGTAGTAGGCTAGTTCCAATCTTGTCTTGCTATGCTGGTTTCTGAAAGGATATTTTAAACACTGTTTTTAACGTGTGTTTTTACCTTCTTTTATTCTGTATCCCCTATTTATCTGTCCTGGTCTATGACTATAATCAAGATGAACTGAACTGAACTGAACTGGCATTTCTGTTCACATCAAAGGACCAACAAAGGGGACAAATGCATGGAATGTGGCAAGAATTTCCCTAGGAGTGATGTTCTTACTTTACATGTAACAAGCCACATAGGAGAGAAGAGTCCCAGGCAAAGCACTAACAATGACTTCCATGCCCTTTCCGCATGTTCACAGAACTAGGACTGTTGCTCTCTCTGCTGACCCTCCTCCGCAAGGTTGTTGGGAAGGAAATGGTGTATAGGCGGCGCCTAATCCTGGGGGGGGGGTCTCTGTCCTCAGAAGGAGCTTTGTGGGTCCCTCTTCCTCCTCCTGGCTATGACCTTATTGGCTTTTTTCTCCCTTCCCCCATGACCCCAGGTGAAACAGCCCCCTCCTCTAAATCATCCCATCCCCACCCCCCAGAGATGAAGATGGTACCCCCCTCCTAGAAGGCCAAAGGGGGGCTGGCCAGTCCAATCCCCCCCCCTGCTTCACCCACCCCCTGTGGCCCTGTGTCTTAAATTTGGTGCAATGGCTTCTGGAGTAGTTGGGAGCGCAGTTTGCATAATGAAAAGGTACCATACCAGCTGCACCCACGTTTTTTTGCCTTTGCCACCCTCTGAGGCTGAGAGATTATGAGTTGCCCAGGGTCCTAATGAGTCTCCATGGCTGAGCAAAGGGGATTCGAAGCTTGGTCTCCAAAGTCCTAGTCCATCACTCAAACTAGACATGGTGATGGCAAAACAATGACCAAACTATTTCCTGTGGGTTTTGGCAAAACCTTTCCTTTGCATAGGACCTTATCCCATGCTGCTCTCAAAAGTGGCAAGAAAGCGATATGAGCATCATTGCAGTACTATAGCGCTAGTATAAATATGGCGCTAGTGCTATAATAGCGCTATGGATAAGCTCGCGCTATTGCAATGTCCGCTGAAACCGACATTCAAAAGAATGCGATTGATGTTGCATTCCGAGCGGTTTCTTGCTGGATTCTGAGCGACGTCGTGTAATCACACGGAAAAGTATAGCGCTATAGCGCCTGATTCTTAGCGGATTCTGAGCGACGTCGTGTAATCACACGGAACACTATAGCACTATAGCACCTGATTCTTAGTGGATTCTTGCTGCTTTTGGCCCCGTGGGATAAGGTCCATAGTCTATCCACCACCCTGGGCGAAACTGAGTTTCAGAGAGGGAGAGAGTGGGTGTTGCAGAAACCCACAGAGAATTTCAGAAAGTGAGCTTTTATTTCCAAGTAACGCACAGGCTCTTAGTGGAATCAAGTTCCCAAAACCAAGAGCCCTGATTGACAGATCTTGAACACTTTTATAGACAGTTAATTGGCTTTGTGACGTACAGAAAAACTCCTCTTCCCCACCCTCTATAGTTTTCTGACATATGCTCAACATTTCCCTTTCTTGCAATTTTGTTTACATTTTAAGCAACTAGTTTGCAGAACAGTTTTAGGACAAGATAACCCGTCCCGGGACTCTTCAGTCCTCAGGAAACATTTACAGAGCAATGTCCACTGAGGAGATGTTTTCAGGACAGTTTGACAAGAACAGTGTAATTAGTTACTTATTGCCTCTGCGTCAGCATTTGTGAGTACAAAGTTTCAGAAAACATATTGCAGGGGAAATATGTTAAGATTCTCTAGTCTGACCCCTTACAAAGCTACCTCATGGGAATATGTCCTTGGGCTTCCTAGCTCTCACTGGCATCCAGGGCAAAGGGGCCAGACACCCAGAGTCTGTCAGCCACTGGCATCCATGGCTTCCTTGCATTATATAGTGAGACCCAGGACAGTGAGGGACCTTGAGCCTCTCTGATGTGATTGCATCCCTTCCTAGGAATGGAGGGACCCCCGATACCTACAACAAGAGGAAGGAAGCTGCCCCCTTGGCAGAGAAGGCCAGGGGCTTGAGGTCCACCCATCCTCCCTTGGACCCCTCCAGGAACATGAAGGGCTTCTGAGTAAGAGTGAGAGAGGGAGGGCATGGAAGTGATGACAATAGAAAGCAGAACTGCACACCTCCTTCACCAGGGTCTTCTCTCCAAAGGAAAATAGTACACAACCAAGTGAACAGAGTATAAATAAGGCAGTGAGAGAATCAGAGCTTGAGAGAGGCAAAGAGGTGGCAAGGGGAAAGGAAGAGCATTGCTCCTACAGGTTTTTGTTTTTTTAAGATATCATTCATTTCTAAAGCTACTGTCCTGTGTGAGCTTTGGTGTGCATGCAGATGTCCACTTTGACTGAAGCTCCTTCCACATAGAACACACTTATATGGTTTCTCTTCTAGAATCATAGAGTTGGAAGAGACCACAAGGGCCATCCAGTCCAACCCCATTCTGCCATGCAGGAACTCAAAATCAAAGCATCCCCGACAGATGGTCATCCAGCCTCTGTTTAAAAACCTCCAAAGAAGAAGACTCCACCACCCTCCGAGGGAATGTGTTCCATTGTTGTACAGCTTTCACTGGCAGGAAGTGTCTCCTAATGCTGAGGTGGAATCTCTTTTATTGTAGCTTGCATCTGTTGTTTTGAGTTCAAGTCCTGTTCTCTGGAGCAGCAGAAAACAAGCTAGTTCCCTCCTCAATATGATATCCCTTCAAATATTTAAAAAGGGCTATCATATCCTCTCTTAACCGTCTCTTCTCTTCTTTTCTTGTTCTTTTCCTCTCTTATGGATACATAGATCCATTTAAGATCAACAACTTGACATACTCTAATTGACTTTACTGGAAATACTCCATTTTTTTTTAGTTAATATAGTAATAACTTTAACTCTAATGTCAATCTTGATTCTAACTTGTATTGTATGCCTTTAAACATAATTTAAACTATATGTTAAGAGACTGGAAGTAGAATTTCAGAGTTGTGGAAGATCAGAAAGAACTCCAGGGAGTTATTTAGTGTGAATGTTCTTGTCTTGTTTTTGTCATACATGTAATGTGTTGGTTTCCCTTTTGGACTGTTGTCTGATTTGATTTCCAAACTCCTCTTTTCCACAACTGGCTTGAAAGTATTCCTGGATGCCTCAGGTGGCTCCTGAAATATCTCTTTCTCCTTGAGAAGGAGAAAGATTGCCTGCTCATGAAAAAAAGAAGATCCCATTAGGAGCAAAATAAAAAATAAAAATAAAAAATCCATGGAACAATTATTCACAATAATTTACAATTCACAATTCACTAATAGGCCAGACTGTCCTCAATTACAGATGAAACTTTCACAAGAGACGCCCCCTGAACCCTGCCTGTCAGTCCCCAAGCAAGAAACATCCTGCCACACAGATATAAACAATATTATAAGACAAGACTGGTCCCACTGGAAAAAGCTCATTGCTCTGTGAGATTCTTTTTCATCTGTTCCCAGCCTGTCTCTTCTGCTCTGCAGTGTATTTAAACTCACTCAAATCAGGTAAAGTATCCCCTCTCTGGCCAAGTATACACATATGGATCTCATTGAGGTATATTCCCAAGGGACAAACTAGATGAATGCATGGAACCTGGAGTGAATTTGCATGCGTATGGACATCTCTGTTCACACCCGGGAATTCACCTTGGGCCAGAAGCCACTAGGTATATCTGGCCCTCCAGAATAGTTCACGTCTCACGCAGGGGTCAGGCTTTCCTCCAACCAAGCTGGAACCCTCATGAAGGACCCCCCTCCCCTCTGCGAACCCTTACTCCCAGGACCAGAAACCCCCCTCCACACATCTAGGCAGATACTTGCAGGTCTCTCCCCTTTCAGAGAGCTCTGGTCGAAGGGATCTTCTCCTTTTTCCAGATGGAAAAAGGTTTGGGACATTCTTCCCAAACTTTTGGGACATTCTTCCAAATGTTTGGGACTTTCTTCCAAAGAAACAGAGAAAGGCTGGTCAGTGCTCAGCAAGAAATACTCAGGCATTCCACATTTTTTAGTTTCTTTGAGTTAACTAAGACTGAATTTGGACAATCAGACAAAAATTCCCAACAAAACCTAGGGAAGGTATTCAGTCATATTTCCTATAAAATCAGTGGCTTGCAAGGGGGTCTGAGGGAGGGAGAAGCTCAAATCCTGACACAGCTGAAGCCTTTCTCATCCAACCTGCAAAGGCCCAGGCCAGGTAAATGCACCTTGGCTGAGGACTTTTGCTACAGCTGGATTCCTGAAGGAGCTTGTCATCGCTGATCATGATCACCCTCACAGACTCTCACTCTATGTGCTTTTCATTCTTCAAACTATTTTTGCTGGATAGATGGTTTTGTAGTTTATTCTGGGTAGGCCTGCCGGAAGAGATCCATCTTGATGGTTTTTTTTAAAGCCACCTAAGTTGGTTATCTGATGGATCTCCTCCGGCAAGGTGTTTCAGAGTCTGGGCGCGGTAGCAGAAAATGTCCTCTGGGATATCACCGCCAACCTAGTTTTCATCGGTTGAAGCAGCTTCCTCCCAGAGGACCTGTGTGAAAGGGATCTAGGAGTCCTAGTAGACCACAAGTAGAACATGAGTCAACAGTGTGATGCGGCATCTAAAAAGGCCAATGCAATGTAAGGCTGCATCAATAGAAGTATAGTGTCTAGATCAGGGGTAGGCAACCTTTCCCCTTTAAGGGCCGAGGGACTTCAGCTCCCAGAAGCCTCAGCCATGTTGGCCAACAGTCCCATGTTGGCCAATAGCTCCTGGGATTCTGGGAGCTGAAGTCCCTCGGCCCTTAAAGGGGAAAGGTTGCCTACCCCTGGTCTAGATCAAGGGAAAGTCATAGTGCCACTGTATTCTGCTTTGGTCAGACCCCACCTGGAATACTGTGTCCAGTTCTGGGCACTACAATTCAAAAAGATGTTGAGAAACTAGAGTGTGTCCAAAGGAGGGCAACTAAAATGGTGAAGGGTTTGGAAACCATGAATCCCTATGAGGAACGATTGGGTATGTTAAGCCTGGAGAAGAGACAGCTAAGAGGGGATATGATAGCCCTCTTTAAATATTTGAACGGATGTCATATTGAGGAGGGAGCTAGCTTGTTTTCTGCTGCTCCAGAGAACAGGACTCAAAGCAATGGATGCAGGCTACAGGGAATGAGATTCCACCTGAACATTAGGAGGCACTTCCTGGACTTCCGATGTGAGGGCTCCGGAGGAGGACGTAGGTGCGAGGTGCTCGCAACCTCACCTCCAAGATAACGGTGCTAGGCGGAACGGGGACAAGTTATACTCGTCCCTAGCCTTCCTGTGTAGGTGGGCTATTGAGTCAGCTTTTTGGGCTCTTTAGAACTGAAATGCTGCCATGCGAAAAAGTGGCGGAATAAACAAGAAACCCCAACCCAGTAGCCAGTGGTGTCTTGGCGCTTGCAAGACGGGAAAGGGCAAGAGCTGAACTCACCCGTTATCTCAGGTAGCGAAATGGTTACCAACAAGAGACTCACATTTAACTACCATGTTCAAGAAGCCTCTACAAGAAGTATAAAAGAAAAGATGTCAAGAACCACTCGGGAAATTTTTGAAGACCTATCCGTAGCAACAACATTGCTTCGAGAGTGTCTGTGACGGCCTGGGCTCCTTGGAAAGGGAGCCTCCTGACGCACCAGGACGAAAGAAAGAGGAACGTGAGGACCGTAAAGCAAAGCAAAGCCGTAAAGGAAGATAAAAAGTCATAAAAGAGGTAAAACAGAAATGTAAGATGATAGAAAGTACAGAGGACTATATGGAATAGAAGGCTGATGAAGAAGGTATAAAATAAAAGTAGAAGAATAGATTCCTAGTAAAGAAGACAGCGGAGGCAAGAGTAAAGAGTAAAAGAAACAGTGATACACAGAGAGGCGAGTAGAAGCGGATAAGAGGGAAAAAAGAGACAGCGGTTGTAGGGGAAGGGAAAACAATAGCGATAACAAAAAGAAAAGAGAGCCACACCTTCAAAAAATGACTGAAAAGAGGAAGAAAAGGAAAGAGAAAAGAGTTTAAATAAGGACTCTACAAAGACTGGGGGAGGAAGCACAACAGCATCAAAGACAAGAAGAGGAATAGTATCCTAGAAAGCCACAGATAAAAAGAATAAAAGGACAGACCAGCAAACAAGGATTGGTAAAGGTCTGGAAAAGAGTGCAGATGAAAAAGGACAGTAAATAAGCTCAAGGAAAGCGGTGAAAAGAAAAGAAAAGGAGGAAAATAAGGACAACAAAAAGAACAGGAAAGAAGAGAGAGAGAGAGAGAGAGAGAGGAAAGAGGAAAAAGAAAAAATCTAGGGGAGGAACTCTCTTTTTTATGGACACAAGAGATACAGCGAGTAGAAGAGAAAAAGTAAAGAGGGGGGGAATAATAATAATAATAAAAAGAAAAGAAAAGAAAAGAAAAAGGAATAGGGGGAAATTGCACCTGTATAAGATATATATGTAAGATATATAACGATATATAGGAGAAGACTCTGAGTCAACTGTGAACAATGAGAATGACATATAGGATGTGACAAACTAGGATTAATCAAGTGTAAGTAAAACAAAATTGAATGTGGTAGTAATAAGGTTTTAACAATGCTTCCTGTCTATTGTGGCTAGAAGAGTGGATAAGGCTAGATGATGAAAAGTTACTTTTATTGGAAGGAAGCAACTTAAGGTATGGGTACTATGCTTATTTGTGGTACAACACATTAACTGTTAATAAAGACTGAGCACCATGTGATCAGGAAAGCTCTTTTAAAAGTCTGGTTTAAAAAAAAAAGTTTTATTTGAAAATCCCTTTATGGACCTCTCCTCAAGAAGCTTTTCATCGAAAAACTAAACACAAAGGAGAAATGTGGACACAATATAAAGATATTATACGTACAGATACTAAAAAGGTTCCCCAACTTAAAGCTATCAATTTAATACAGAAAGAAAATATAAATATAAATTGGTTCTCATATAATCAATTAAAAGAGCAATTTCATGATGATGTTAAACTGCCAGGATTTGCTTATGAAAATAATGAAATTGACAAGATCTTGTTTGGAGAACAAGGTGGACGTATAGCAAAATATTATAAGATATTAAAAAATAGAGACTTGGAAAATGAAACAATCAAACAAGTGATAGGCCCAAAACATTGGGAGCTCAATTGATTTAGAGAGCTGGGAGAAATCCTGGAAAATAACCAATAAGTTTCCCCTGTGTCAAAACTATAAGGAAAATTATTTCAAAATGGTACATGACGCCATCAAAACTGAATAAAATATATTATATAGGGAACACAAAGTGCTGGAAATGTCAAAAGCATGGTGGCAATTTTATATATATGTGGTGGCGATGTCAGGAAGCAAAATGATTTTGGACAACTATAGTAAATGCAATAAGTGAAATGCTTATGACAAGAATTACGTTGGACCCAAAAATCTTCCTGTAAAATATGATGAATAAATTGGACGAGGCTACTAAAAAAAAACCATGTTAGAAAAATTCTATACATGATTACGACAGCCAGGATACTTTATGCACAATACTGGAAAACAGATAGGATCCCAATGGAAGAGGAATGTTTAATCAAATTGAGAGAAGCTGTTGATATGGATATGTCTTCAAAAACTAGGAGAAAAGAGAGGATGGAATTTAATATAAAAGACTGTATAGAGCAGGGGTCGGCAACCTATGGCCCGGGGGCCGGAAAAGGCCCCGTTCCCCGGACTTACCGGCCCAGGCCGTCGTTTGCCGCCGCCGCCGCGCGCCGCCTTCCGGACGCGTTTTTGGCCGCGCTTGCTGCGGCCGCCATTTTGGATGTCAAAATGGCAGCCGTGACACATTTGCGCATGCGCAGTACTCTTGCGCATGCGGAAATGCATCGCGGCTGCGATTAGAACTACCAAAATGGCGGCTGCGACATGCGCCGTGGCGGCTGTGGCCACGAGCGCTACGGTAGTGGCCGCGTGTGGGGGGGTCGCGTGCGGCGGAGGAGGGTACCCTCCGCCGCCGCACGCGACCCCCCCCACACACACTGCCGTTGTAGCGCTCGCGGCCGCAGCCACCACGGGGCATGTGCGGCCGCCATTTTGGTAGTCCAAATCGCAGCCATGATGCGTTCTGAGCATCTGCAAAACGCGTCATGGCCGCGATTTGGACTGCCAAAATGGCGGCTCCACATGCGCCGTGGTGGCCACGTGTGCAGGGGGTCGCGCGCGCAGCGGCGGAGGATGTGCGCGTGCACGCCGCCATCCCCCCCCTCGGCCCAGCCGAGACCTGGGCAACGGGAGACCGGCCTAGGTCTCAAAAAGGTTGCCTGTGCCTGGTATAGAGGAACCAAGGGAAGGAAAAAAAAATAAGTAAGATAATAAAACAAGAGTGATGAAAATGCACCGAAGGAAGTGTTTTGAATATAGAAAATATAGAAGATTTAATTTAATTATTAAAGAGACCCTAAAAGTTAAATGAAAGAATCAGAGATTATCATGATTATGTAGAACTAGAGGGTATTATTTTTGTTATTTGTTTTCTTTTCTTTTTTTAAGGTATTTCTTGCATGGTTTGGTATGCATTTAATGGATGGAATGTATGTATATGTATGCGTATATATGTAAAGTTTGTTTGTTTTTAATGTTATATAATAAATGTCAGGGATGATGGGAGTTGTAGCTCTTCACCTCTGGCTCTAACTCACCACCTTGTTATGCAGCAGAGCTGACCAGCTTTGATCAGTGGTTGATGCTTCTTTCCCAAGCAGCAGAGTTTCAGAGAATAGGCTGAAGACCCTGACAAACTCTCCAAGCCTTCTCACTCTTCTTCCTGAGATGTCTTCAAACTTCTCCAGGATTCTTCTGGCTCTTGTATCTTCCCTCAAGACACCAGACAACTCAGTAGACTTATATAAAAGATCTACTTTATTCTACTATATATAAATACTATATGCCCTACAAATCACAATCTCTACTCCACACTAAACCACACTATGCATTGGCAAACATTGCACTTGTTAGCCATTGTTAGTCACCACCCACTAGTCGGTTCCCACCCAGTGGGTGTGTACATTCATTTTGATTGGTTTACATGGATCATCCCATACTTAAGACCAACCCAAGTATTTCATCATTTTACCTTGACTACTTAATGAATCTCAGGTGTTTGCAATCTATAACAGGTGTTTTCAATATACACTCTATAACTTTGTCCTTGGCTCTCAAGGCTTCCAAATTACATTATCCTTTTCACCTGTGTAGCTTCATGATTGTTCCTGCTTAGTCACTGTGACTATCACATACATATTTTATTTCTATTACTGTATGTCCCATGTTGCATTTTCCTTAACAATAAATACATTTTAAAAAAGGAGGCACTTCCTGACAGTAAGGGCTGGTCAGCAGTGGAGCATTCTCCCTTGGAGAGTGGTAGAGTCTCCTTCTTTGGAAGTTTTTAAACAGAGTCTGGATGGCCATCTATCAGATATACTTCAATTGAGAGTTCCTGCATGCCATGGGGTTGGACTGGGTGGCCTTGTGGTCTCTTCCAAATTTATGATACCTGATATACTAATAACAGCAATTTCTCCCCATAGCTCCTTTATAAATTTCCTTACCAAGTCCCATTCTGATTCAAATTCCTTTATTAAGTTATCACTGATCATACTTGTTAGTTTGTCCACTTCCATTATATCACACAGTTTTAACATCCAGTCCCTTATCTCCAGACTAGATTTTTTTGTTTTCCATTTTTGCACAAAACTAATTCTTGCTGATGAGATCATATAAAATAAGATTTTACTAAATTTTCTTTCTACTTCCCCTTCATACATTCCCTGTAGCAAATATTCTGGTTTCAATTCTAAATATATATTTAATATCTTATTAAGAGTTTGAGTAATCAATTTCCGATATTATTTTGCTTTTTCGGAAGTCCAACAATGGTAATACCGGTATGAACCTGGTGCTTTCCCACACTTCTAGCATAAATTAGTAGTTTTTAAAATAAATTTTAGCTATTTTAACAGGTGTGAGATGCCACCGAAGGTACATGTTGGACCAGTTTTTTTAGACTTTGAGTAGCTGTATATTTCAAACCTTTATTCCATATCCTTTCCTGATGTTCCAATTGGATTTAATGACCCACATTTTGTGCCCAACTAATCATTGTTTCTTTAACAACTTCTATATCCCATCTGAGTAAAATATCATAACATTTTTCCAATCAAATCTTTTTTGTTTTGTTTTATCCTCATTTAATATTTTTCCGACTCTGCGATTCTATTCATTCTCCCGTTTTTAATATCCTTTCTGGCTTGTGCACAGATTTGTCTATATTCAAACCAACCAAAGTTTACCCCTTCTGCTGCTAAATCCTCCTTTATTTTAAATTTTACTTCTTTGCTTTTTATTATGAGAATGTCTTTATATTTATACCATCTTCCTTCTGTATGTATTTGCTCCTGATAATTCTATTTTATGTTTTTTCCAGATATTTAAAAGGGATCTTCTTATGGCGTGGTTATTTACTAGGTTATTTGATTTTTCTTTAGAGTAAATCAATATGCATGGTATCCAAATCTCAGGCCCTTTCCTTTAATTTCTAAAAGTCTTCTATCTTTTCATAACATACAGTCTTTTAGCCAGGTTAGACAACATGCTTTGTAATATAGTTTAAGATTTGGGACTGCCTCTCTCTTTCGTGTCTTGAGCCTACATCCTCAGTTGCATTTGGAAGTAGACTCAAGTCTAGAAAAGCTCATGCTATCAATTTCTATATTTCATTTAGTCTTAAAGGTGCTATAAGATCTCAATAAGATGACAAGTGAGTGTCCCAGGGCTTGAACCATCACTGCTCATCCGTGGAAACCCACTGGATGACCTTGGCTAAGTACACTTCTCTCAGCTTCAGAGGAAAGCTATAGCAACTCCCTCAGAAGAAATCTTGCCAAGAAAACCTAGGATAGGGTTGCCCCAAGTCAGAGGCCAGAAACAGATGGGTGTAAAAAGCCAGCATCTGCATGGCTTGGGGGTGTATTTAGATGACGCACACCCACAACCCCCTGCAGAAGCTGTGCGGAAGTTGGTCCCAGACTGCCTAAGGTGGCCAAACCAGGCCCCCAAAGAAGCAGCTCTTTTCTGCTCCTTGCCACAGTCCATTGTGGCCCACAGCAGGGACCAACATTGGGTCTACAGCAGTACTTCTCAAATAGTGGGGCTCTGTAAAGGGGGGCTCGTTAGGTGTACTTATAACAATTTTATACAAATGATACTATTTACAGTTGTGCGGACCCCCCGAAATGTTTTCTTCTTCCGGGGGGGGGGGCATGACAGAAAATAATTGAGAAGCACTGGTCTACAGCAACTTGAGTTCCTGTGTGCTTTTAAGTTATTTCTGACTTATGGCAACCCAAGTCTTTATCAATGACTTGGATGACAGTATTGGGGGGAAAGTTATCAAATTTGCAGACAACACCATATTAGGAGGAGTAGCTAATACTCCAGAAGACAAGATCAAAATTCAAAATGACTTGAACAGACTAGAAAGC
>CM034703.1:1398329-1412948 GCA_020142125.1 Phrynosoma platyrhinos
GGAGGAGGAAGGGGCGCCGCTCGTGTGGCTGCCCCTCCTCTTCCCTGCTTCCAAGACGACTTAATTAGTTGTCTGCCGAGGCTGTTACTTCTATTGATGTAGCCTAAAATCGCATTGGCCTTTTTTGCTGCTGCATCACACTGTTGACTCATGTTCAACTTGTAGGCCACTAGGACTCCTAGATCCCTTTCACACGTAGTCTCATTCAGCCAGGTGTCCCCCATTGTATATCTGTGCTTTTCGTTTTTCCGCCCTAAGTGCAGTACTTTACATTTCTCTGTGTTGAATTTCATTTTGTTAGCTTTGGCCCAGCTTTCTAGTTTGTTCAAGTCATTTTGAATTTTGATCCTGTCTTCTGGGGTATTAGCTACTCCTCCTAATTTGATGTCGTCTGTAAATTTGATAACTTTGCCCCCAATACTGTCATGCAAGTCATTGATAAAGATGTTGAATAGATGTTGTACTTTTTCTTATATCCCATTGCAAAATTGATGGCCGTCGCTGTGGCCAACTTACTGAAATTTTGTATTAAGGAACATCTCTCTGCTTTTCTATATGACATGCTTTTACCACTACAGTACTTTATTTTACAAATAACACATGTAAATATTGCAATTCATTGGATTGCTTTTGCTTTTTTTTTTTTTTTTTGGATAAACTGTTAATAAATATATGGGATCATGATCCTTTTTAACAAGTCTAGAATGTCATGTATGTTTTTTCCTTGTGTCCCCTGTACTCCCAAATTGTGTACCTTGATATATTGTGGACATATATTTTAGATGCATTATTATGATCCCGTTAGTTGTAATGATGAGCTAGGATTGATAAAAGCATAATTATTGCAGACTATAGACTTAATGGCACCCCATGCTTTCAGCATTTTTTTGGCTGAAAGCTGCCAAACTCTCATTGAGATGCTATTTCAGAGGAAGGCAGCTCAGTCTTGTTTGTTCTTATTTTCATTGCTGTTACTGAAAAATTGAAATGGCTCTCCAAGTTGATATAATTGCCATTTATTATTGTTACTGTTACTGTTACTGTGACTGTGACTGTTACTGTTACTGTTACTGCTATTGTTATTTCTTACCCACCTCTCCCTATGGATAGAGGCAGGGAACAACATATTAAAATTCAGGAGGTTGGACTGGATGGCCCTTGGGGTCTCTTCCAACTCTATGGACTTTAGCACATGGGGAAAATCCCATACAGAAATGGGATTTAAATAGAAAAAAAACCTGCAAAAGCGGGTAGATTTTCTCACAACGTCGATGTTAAACTGTGCTTGACTCGAACGGAAAGTAGTCAAAAGCTGCTTCTTTTTACTTTCGGAAAACACGGCTTTTGTCTACTTTCCAGTCAGGTTAAGCACAGTTTAACATCAACGTTGTGAGAGAATCTACCCGCTTTTGCAGGTTTTTTTCTATTTAAATCCCATTTCTGTACGGGATTTTCCCCATGTGCTAAAGTCCATAGAGTTGGAAGAGACCACAAGGGTCATCCAGTCCAATCCCCTGAATTTTAATATGTTGTTCCCTGCCTCTATCCATAGGGAGAAGTGGGTAAGAAATAATAATAGTAATAATAATAATCATGGGACAATTGCTTCAGCAAACCAGCTCGGATGGCAAAAGATGCAGCCCATTTTCTCTCTTTACACAACCACTTCTTGCTTTTTCTCTTATCTTATCACTAAATTGTATGTAACCTGAGTAATTGAGTAAACATGGGTACCATCTGACTGTGAGTCTCACTTGGAGCTGCTGCAAGTTCACACAAATTTGCAGGGAATGATTACTGAGCTGCTGGCTGCTGGCTTCTATTTTACGTGCTATTTATTATTTTGAAATTGACTCATATGCTGTCACACCTGGAACAGCTTGCACATATCCACAAAGGTACTTTTGGAACTGCTTTAGGGCTGAAACCACCTTCATTTGACCCTGCAGTTATCTTGCCCTTGGAACAGTCTTAAGTACTTGGGATAACTGTCCATATTGATGAGAGACCCCTTTCTTTACACAGGATTTTGCCCCCCATAAGAGTTTCTGAGGCCATAATATGCCATCTCCTCTAACCCACAGATAGAATAGGCCCTAGTTATCTGCTGAGGTTTGGTGCCAGGACTGTCCGTGGATATCAAAATCCATGGATGATCAAGTCCCGTTAAATACAATGGCATAGTGAAATGGTGTCCTGTATATAAAACGGCAAAGTCAAGGTTTGCTTTCGGGATTTTTTCCCCCCTTTGGAATATTTCCATGCCACAGATGGTGGAATCTGTAGATACACAGGGCCAACTGTACTTAAGCATTTCTCCTCCACCAGAGCTAGGGAAACCCATGATCTTCCTTGATCTTCCTTATGGCTAAAAATTGCCCAGTTCCCATGAGTTCAAGCCAGCCAAGCCAAGACTGAGGGGAGCCACAACAAAAGTACAAAGCCCTGGATTCAACAGCATGATGGAAAATAAAACAAAGGCTGAAGGAGCTGGGCATGTTCAGCTTGGTAAAGAAAAGACTGATGATGGGTGACATGACTGCACTCTTTAAATCCCACAAGGGCTGCTGTAAGAAAGAGGAGAGGAAATTTAAAGATCTGAGGTTACTGGCAGGTAGATTTTCATTGAAAATCAGAAGGGACTTCTTGATGGTAAGGGTGGCTTGGCAATGGAATTGGTGGCCCAGAGAAGAGGTGAGACCAAGGCAGCCACCTTCTGGGATATTCTGGCTCTGTGGTTCTTATCATTACCTTTTCTTTACCAGGGACCCCCTTTAAATATCTTTGGTTGCTGCAAACCCTCAAGACTTATTTCAAGATTTAAAGCCCAAATCTTAATCATCATCATCATCATCACTGTCATCGTCATCTGAACACTGAACCGTTTGCAGTTACATAATCCATCGACCTTCCCTTGGAGACATCAGAGAAGGAGGGAAGACTTTTCTCCTGCTTCTTCTGGAATCCATAAAGCCCTCTGAGGACCGACTTAGGGAATATGTATGTTTAGCCTGGAGAAGAGAAGGTTATGAGGTGACATGATAACTATGTTTAAATCTTTGAAGGGACCTCATATTGATGGTGCAGGAAAGCTTGTTTTCTGCTGCTCCAGAGATTAGGACATGGAGCAATGGACTCAAGCTACAGGAGAAGAGATTCCACCTAAACATTAGAAGGCACTTCCAGATGGCAAGAACTGTTCGACAGGGGAAGATGCTGCCTCAAAGAGTGGTGGGGTCTTCATCTTTAGATGTTGTTCAACACAGGCTGGATGGCCATCTGTCCCAGGGAGGGCTTGGATGGTGTCTTCCTGCATGGCAGAAGGGGGTTGTATTGGATGCCTCTTGGAGGCATCTATTATTCTTCCCTCTAGTTTGCAACTGCAGGAGATTGAACGGCAACACATAAGCCCAGTCAGTCAGCCTTTGCCTTGGCTCCTGTCGTGTGGCCACACCAATGTGGGGAGGAGGTGGGCTGAGCAGCCTTGAAGTCTTCATGGACCCCGCTGTGAGGATATCACGGCCCCCTGGGGCTCTTGGACCACAGCTTAAGAACCATTGGTCAAGTTAGATTTCCTGCATTGAGTGTGTGTGTGTGTGTGTGTGTGTGTGTAGGGGTTGGACTCATAAAATCCTGGAATAATAGAGTTGGAAGAGACCCCAAGGGCCATGCACTCCAACCTCATTCTGCCATGGAGGAATTCACAATCCAAGCCCTCCCCGGGACAGATAGCCATCCAGCCTTACTTTGAAAACCTCCAAAGAAGGAGACTCCACCACCCTTTCCAGCTCTATGATTCTAGCATTTCATTCCTGTGAATGAAAAGTGGCTAGAAAACTCTGCATTCACGGGATAATGATGGGATTATCGTGATGTCGTCTGAAAATCTCTGGGCAATTGCGCAAAACTGACGCTATGCTCCCGTCACTTTTGTCCATCTGAAAATCTCCTATGATTCTAGGATTTTAGCTTTCCCAGTTGTGTCGTACTGCTATACCACCCCACCTTCCCCTTCATTGCAAACCAAGATTGACTGTGCAACCATACAGATGCCAACTTAGAAGTTGTGTGTAGAGGTCCATTGTGTGCAGAGGGCCTGATGAATAAGGAAGCAGGGATACGTTTGCAGCCATGTGTTACTATCAGATGGAGGGGCAAGACACGCAGCTGGTTCTTTCCTGCCAGTTTTTATGCAAGCTTTTAAAAGACTTTTTAGAAATGTGTTTTGACTCACCCTTGGCTCAGATCTTTATTCAGTTGCGCCAAATGCTGAGGTCTTATCTTTCTTTGGTTTCTTTTTCTGGCTAGAATATGTACTTGGATGTGTGTTTTACAATTTCAAATGCTAAATTGTTATTGGTTGCTCTTAAATTGTGCGTTGCATTTTAATTTTTGCTCTTTCTTGTAAATGGCTTCAGGACTTTTTCCCCATTCTGATAAACAATCTGGGAAGCATCCTAAACAGAGGAATAAACAACCCTCTGTTAAGGATAGAAAGAAACTCTTCTAGAACATGGCCACACAGCCCGAAAAACCCACACACACACACACACAAAAACTAAACAACCCTGTGTCTTAGTCTGCACCATCCCACCTGCTTTTAACAATCTTTCCCACAATATCTGCTGGATCAGCTCTCACTTTCGTAGGAGGACAAACTTAACTTTCACATTACACTTTCTGAAAGCTTGGCCCAGCTGTCAAATTTATTTTATTGTTGCTTAATGCTATTTCTTCCCTAAAGTACTTTCTTGGCAGGCATGTGCTGGAATTTCAGCCAATTTGAAAGGGGGAAAAAGAAAAGAAAAGCTTAAACTACTTTCCAGATTTGACAGAAAATGCTTGCCCCTGCATGCCAGGCCAAAAGTCATGATAATTTAAATATGTTTTCATATTTTCATTTCTGTTCTCCTGCTTTCTAAAGTTTGGAGATGGAGCTGTGGAAGGGGGAAGGAGAGGGAGACCTTCACTGGGATCATGTGTTACCTAAATTGCAGGGGATCCTGGTAGAGTACCCACAAATTGCATTTAGTTCAATAGGAAGCAGAGAGAGGGCATTGGTAACATAAAGCCGGGATCTTGACCTGTGTATAATGGTTCCAAACCCAGAGAACACAAGAGGCAGTTTCCAAATTAATTCAGTTTATTTAAAAAGAGTTCATACACAAGCACATTCTTTCACGCACTCATGCACACAAGAACAAACAAAGCAAAGGTATAGGTAATAGTGAGTTGCAGGGTCTCTAAGAGGTAATACTTCACCAATCCTGAAGAGTAGCTCCAATTGCAGGGTTACCAGAGTGAAAATGGCTCTGTAACCACCTGCAGAACCTGGTTGGCCAGCTACTGAGATGTCAAGTTGAAATCGAATAGCGATTCTGTCTGGTTTCACACTAGACCAATTTGCTAGTGCCTAGGTACTCATATTTATACTCAGAAATTGATCCTGAGGGCAGTGTTTCAGGAGTTGATAGGCTTAAGCAACTTTCCCTGCATAGCAGAAACGATGCTCTTTGCGGTCTCTTCCAATTGTATGATTCTATGGTTTTATGATTCCATGAGTGCAGTATGCAAGAATACCTGGACAATCGGTGTGAATGTCCTCCGACAAAGGTAGTGCCAACCTCCAAAATAAGTTCCCTTTGTATGCTGTATGCAAACAATTACCAAGTTCCGTTTACTATCACCACTCCCTTAGTGAAGGGATTATGCTGATTCAGATCTTAAGAGATCCCATCATAGCTAAGTGCCTTGGGCTTCTCCCATGCTGAGCCAGCCAGATGTTCCAATATCGCGTGGCTGGCTTCCTGTACTTGGGAGCCCTCTTTTGGCTGCTTGCTGGCAACCTTCCTCTTTGATATTAATTTGATATCAAGGGTCATAAAGGGGTGACTGAGGGCTGGATCCTGGGTTACACATGGGATACAAATACAAATTGAATTCTTCACTCCTTACTATATAACATTACTGTAGATTGTGGCTATGTAAAATACACCCCACCCACCCACCCACCCATTTTATATAAGGTGTGGTTTGTGTGCAATACAGAGGAGAACCCTGAAATATTAGGAATAACTTTCAAAATCAAGTACATATTTATCAGGAGTAGCTGTCGGAAACATAGGGGCTCTGCAGACGGCGCAAAGCGCCGTCTGCAGAGCCAGGGAAGGGGAAGGGCAGCCGGACGCCAGACACCCCACTCCTGCCCAAGGACATCATCGGAGCGCCCGCCATTGCACACAGCGAGCGCTCTGATGACGTCCTTCCGGCTCAGCGTCTGGATACGCTAGGCCGGAAGGGACACGGAAGAGACGTGTAGCGTCTCTTCGGGCACCCCTTCTGCCCGCTCTGGAAAGAGCACTATTTTAGCACTCCTTGCAAGGCCGCTCAAAGGATGGATTGGGGCCGAGGCGTGGGGCAGCTTCGGCCCCATTCCTGTATGAAAGAAGTTGCAGCATACGCTTTCACAGACTTGGTCTACTTCCTCAGATGCATGGGGTAAACTGTTACATGCATGCATGAACTCCATGTATCTACGTAAGTAGACTCAAGTCTACCAAACCTTCTGTTACAATTTCTTTTGCACGGTTAGTCTCAAAGGTGTTACAAAGATGTTATAGGAGTAGCTCTGTTGGCTATACAGCACAATGCAGCAAAACAGAAAATCTACAAAGGAACAATACCTCCATAGATTAACCAAAATATATCATGCAAGCTTGTGCAGGTCCACTGGCTTCTTCATCAGCCAGAGATGTTAAAAATTAATGAGGAAATAGCCCACCAAAGATATGAAATTGGATGTGCTTTAATAATACTTTGCTAAAGCTTGCTGGTTAGTTCTAACATCAACTGTCTCTGTTGTACATCTCTCTAGTTGCTGAATAAAGGCTTTCTGCATTTTACTTCTGAAGCCTGTTGTCTGAATTAAGGGGTTACCAGATTCAACAAGGGAGGACTAGATATGAAAGTCAGAATCATCCAGGGCACAGAATTCAAAAACATAGCTGTGTTAGTCTGGGAAATCAGTCTGCAAAGGGATCTTGTAGCCCCTCTAGGGCACAGTTCTTTCAATTTCTTTGTTATGGAAAGTTGGAGAGTCAATCGACTCATTTGAAATGTGGTGCTGGAGGAGAATTCTATGGATACCATGGACTGCTAAAAAGACCAAGAAATGGGCCCTTGAGCAAATTAAACCTGAACTCTCCCTAGAAGCCAAAGTAACCAAAACTGAGGCTTTGGATGTCTCATGAGAAGAGAGGACTCATTGGAAAAGGCAATGATGCTCCATCAAGTGGAAAGCAGGAGGAAAAGAGAAAGTCTTACAGGTGGATGGTGTCAATAAAGGAAGCCCTAGCTGCTGCCAAGACTTTGCAAGACCTGAGCAGGGCTGCATCTGCACTGCAGAATTAATGCACCTTGACACCACTTTAATTGCCATGACTCAATGCTATGGAGTTCAGGGATTTGTAGTTTAGTGAGATATTTAGCTTTCTCTTTCGGAGAGCTCTGGTGCCACAACACACTACAGATCCCAAAATTTCATAGGATGGAGCCATGACAGTTAAAGTGGAGTCAAACTGCATTAATTTTGCAGTGTGGTGGCAGCCGGCTCTTGGAAGCCTCTCCTTCAGAAGAGCTCCATAAGTCAAAGTCAATTTGATGGCAAATAAGAAGAACAACAAAACTATTTCCAGTTCTTCTTACAGCAGATGTTTCTAACTATACAAGCAAACAAAGTGGCTAACTTATAAACTGTATATTTCCTGATAAACTGCAGTTTAACCATGTAGATTACGGACTTCAGTCATAATAAAGTAAGGTTCCCTTTCTTTCCCCATATCCTATTTCTTAAGTTTGTATTTTCTCCCTTTTTCTGTATTTTTTTTGGTTCTTTTCTGCCCCTCTTTTTAGTTTTTTATGCTACTCCAGTCATTTTGAAATAGTATCAGTGGGAATACAACTGGTTACGGTGTGAATTATTAAGATTTAATATTTCTTTTATTTCTTTAATTATTTTTCTTAGTTTACTTAATGGGTGGTGGTTAATTAATAGAAAAACAAAACCTATGTGATGATTAATATTATAATCATAAGGAAAATTTTCCTTAGATTTTAAAAAAGAAAAAGAAATGCCATTGCTTTTTTAGCAAAGGGTAATATTGGTTTGTCTCTGAGAACCAAACTATAATGCTTTAAAAGCACATGACTACAAAACATGCATAAATGCATATAATTACCAAAAAATAATTATAGAAGGGAAAAAAATAGGGCAAGCGGAATACCAGGCTACTAAACTTTAGAGTTGCATGCAAAATATAAATAGATATAAGGTGTAGACACCAAATGTCATAAAAACATCTTAAAGAGTAATTAATGTTTGCAAAAAACATTGTGTGGAATAGTTGTTGTTGTGTGCCTTCAAGTCTTTTCTGACTTATAGTGATCCTAAAGCAAAGCTATCAAGGGGCTTTCTTGGCTAGATTTGTTTAGAGGGGGTTTGCCTTTGCCTTCCTCTGAGGCTGAGAGAATGTGACTTGCCCAAGGCCACCCAGTGGGTTTCATGGCTGAGCAGGGATTTGAACCTGGGTCTCCAGAGTTGTAGTCCTATAGCAGATAAATTGGGACCGGAGACCACAGACTAAAGAAAGTGAGTCTGTTTATTTAAAAAGTAATGCCAGCAGGCTTAGCAGGAATAACTTTCCAGAGATGTCAAGCCCTGAATTAAGCAAAATGGGTATCTTTTATGGTGATCTTGCAAGCATATAGGAAAACCACATCCTTCTCCCTCTTTAGTACAAGTTTTACAATATTCAGCACTTTTTGCTAAGCAGACATTGTTTTCAGAACATAGGAGTCTTACGTAGAAAATGTTTACAGTACAAGAAGGCCGCGGCCTGATCAATGCAACCTTGAGGGCACTACAGAACACCGCCTGAACTTAGCTAAAAAGAAGCAACCAAGGATATAGAAAAATCTTCAGAGTCTCATCTGGTGTCCCAGCTGATTATTTAGTCCAGAGGTCTCCAAATTACAGTCCGTGGGCCGGTTCCGGCCCATTAGGCCTTCTTACCAGCCTGCAAGGCCTCCTGCCACTGCTGCGCCACTGCTGCTCGCGTGCACCGCCAAACACCATTTTGTATTCCAAAATGGCGTCCGTAGTTGTGCACATGTGTCCAGCATTGCGCACGCATGCACATGATTCCGGGCGCCATTTTGGTACACAACATGGCACCTGGGGTCGCACACACATGCGCACCACTCCAGTGCCATTTTGTGTTCCAAAATGGTGCCCGGAGTCGTGCGCATGTGCGTGTGCGTATTTGCGCGCCTCCGCCCCCCCCCCCGGAAGATCTGGGAGCCAGCAAACCAGCCCCCAGATCAAAAAGTCCAGGGACCCCTGATCCAGTCTGACCTCAAATTATAGGCAATTATGGACAATCATTTTAAAGTGCAATTTTCAGCTATAAGCAATTAATTGACTACTTCAGTCCGACACTCAAACCACTATACTGCAGTGCCTCTCTAGTGTGGAATGGAAAACCAAATAAACTGTAGGCACTAAACACCAAATGCCTACCAAACAAAGATAAGCCATAATGAGCAGAAGGTGATGAAACAGTCAGCAACTAAATGCATGTCTATAGGACACTGTGATTATATCCTGTGTCGATATATCTCATACCCTCTGACATTTCCAAGCCCAGAATGGGGGAAACGTGTGGCCAAGCAATTTCAGATTGTGGTCCAAGGGGCAAAAGGTACTATTGCTGAGAATAAAGTTCTCAGGGTGCCACAGGGTTCTGTTCTGGGCCCAGTTTGCTATTCAACATCTTTATCAATGGCTTGGATGAAAGAATAGGGGGCGTGCTTCTCAAATCTGCAGATGACACCAAATTAGGAGGAATAGCTAATATCCCAGAAGACAGGATGAAAATTCAAAATGATCTTAATAGATTAGAATCATAGAATCATAGAGTTGGAAGAGACCACAAGGGCCATCCAGTCCAACCCCATTCTGCCATGCAGGAACTCCCAACCAAAGCATCCCCGACAGATGGCCATCCAGCCTCTGCTTAAAGACCTCCAAGGAAGGAGACTCCACCAAAATCTCCGAGGGAGAGTGCTCCACTTTCGAACAGTTCTCACTGTCAGGAAGTTCCTCCTAATGTTGAGCTGGAATCTCTTTTCCTGGAGCTCCTATTCTCCTATTCTCTGGTGCAGCAAAAAGTTGGGCCAAAGCTAACAAAATGAATTTCAATGTAAAGTACTGCACTTGGGGCAAAAAAAAAAAAAAAAATGAAATGAAATGCATAGATATAAGATGGGGGACATCTGGCTTAAGGCAACTACGTGTGAAAGGGATCTAGGAGTCCTAGTAGACCACAAGGTGAATATCAGTCAACAGTATGCTGCGGCAGCTAAAAAGGCTAATGCGATTCTAGGATGAATCAATAGAAATATAGTGTCTAGATCAAGGGAAGTAATAGTGCCACTCTGTTCTGTTTGGTGAGGCCCCACCTAGAATCTTGTGTCCAGTTCTGGGCATCACAGTCCAAGAAGGATGCTGAGAAGCTGGAGTGCATCCAGAGGAGGGCGACCAAAATGGTGAAAGGTCTGGAAATCATGAATCCCTATGAGGAACGCCTTAGGGAGCTGGGTGTGTTTAGGCTGTAGAAGAGACGGTTCAGAGGGGATATGATAGCCCTGTTTAAACATTTGAAGGGGTGTCATATTGAGGATGGAGCAAGCTTGTTTTCTGCTTCTCCAGAGAATAGGACACAGGGCAATGGATACTAACTAGAGGAAAAGAGATTCCAGCAAAACATTAGGAAGAACTTTCTGAGAGTAAAGACCTTATCCCACGGGGCCAAAAGCAGCAAGAATCCACTAAGAATCAGGCGCTATAGCGCTATACATTCCCGGGTGATCACACGACGTCGCTCAGAATCGGCTAAGAATCAGGCGCTATAGCGCTATAGTTTTCCGGGTGATCACACGACGTCGCTCAGAATCCACTAAGAATCAGGCGCTATAGCGCTATAGTTTTCCAGGTGATTACACGACGTCGCTCAGAATCCAACAAGAATGCAGCATCATTCGGGTTCTTTTGAATGTCGGTTTCAGCGGGCATTGCAATAGCGCTAGCTTATCCATAGCGCTATTATAGCGCTAGCGCCATATTTATACTAGCGCTATAGTACTGCAATGATGCTCATATCGCTTTCTTGCCACTTTTGAGAGCAGCGTGGGATAAGGTCCTAGGAGCTGTTCAAAGTGGAAGATGTTGCTTTGGAGAGTGGTGAAGTCTCCTTCTTTGGAGGTTTTTAAGCAGAGGCTGGATGGCCATCTGTTGGAGGTGCTTTGACTGTGAGTTCCTGCATGGCAGAATGGGGTTGGACTGGATGGCCCTTGGGGTCTCTTCCAACTCTATGATTCTCAAGGTAGCAGCAACCACACACAGAGAGGCAGCAGAAACAATATTTGAACTCTGCTGGGATTGTGACACCAGAAGCATGGAAAGTCCCTGCAGCAGGCCTCTCTCTCTCTCTCCTCTGTTTACTCATTGCCAGTGACTTCTAGTACACCGGGCGGCCCCATGTCCTGAGCTGGCCTTATGGGAAGCCGGAGTGCAAGGCGTGTGTGTATCTATCTCAGGGAGCTTCGTAGTAAGAGCACCACAACTGGGAAGCCCCACGGTCAATGCCCTCTTTTCCGCTAAGAATTTTTCTTTTTTAAGGTTTCCTTCTGCAGTGATGGAAAAACAAATTGGGTTCATGGCTTCGGTCATCCCAAAGTGGATATGAAGGGAGCAGGAGAGGATGGAGTCAGTGGATGATGGGAAATGGCCAGGAGTGGGAAGCGAATGCAAAACATCCATTTGCCCTTGCAAGGAAAAAGGAAATGATAGCTGGAAGAGTTGCAGGAATGGTACTGAAGAAGAGAACAATAGGCTGCTGCTGCCACACTGCAGAAAGAAAGCAGTTTGAGACTGCTTTAACTGCCATGGCTCCATCCTATAGGATTCTGGGAATTGTAGTTTGCTCCATCCTATGGGATTCTTGGGATTTGTGGTGTGGATGCACCAGAGCTTGCTGACAAGGAAGGCTAAATAGCTCACAGAACTGTAAATCCTGGAATTCCATAGCATTGAGCCACAGCAGTTAAAGCAGTGCCAGGGTGTCCAGGTGTCCTCCTTCTCCAGGATGTGTCCTACATTTCAACCTTCTGTCCAAGAGGAATTCCAAAAAGTCCTCCACTCAGGGTGACCAGATGCCCTCCTTTTCCAGGACCTGTCCTCCATATCAACCATCTGTCCAGAAGGAATTCCCAAAGGTCCTCCACTCAGGGTGATCGGACACCCTCCTTTTCCAGGACACATCCTACATTTCACCCTTCGGTACAGGAGCAATTTCAAAATGTCTCCATGTTGAGTATGACCAAGAAGCATGATTTTATATTTTTAGATAAGTGTTTTTAATCTTTATTTGGTAAGGTCCTGCATTTCTCTGGAATATGCTATATTTGGTGGTGCCTTGTCCTCCTATGCAGTTAGGACACCTGGTCAGCTTGAAGCAGCATCGAACTGCTTTATTTTTGTGGTGTGGATGCACCCTTAAACCTACCCTGTGTATTAAGTCTCCTTCCTTGGAGGTCTTTAAGCAGAGGCTGGATGGCCATCTGTCATTGGGGATGCTTTGATTGGGAGTTCCTGCATGGCAGAAGGGGGGTTGGACTGGATGGCCCTTGGGGTCTCTTCCAACTCTAGGATTCTATGATTCTAAGGGATAGATAAGACAGGAGGGAAACACAGGAGAAACCAGGAAAGTCAAGGAGATGCCTACATCAAGGAGACCGACCACATTGCAAATAATCACTTATGGAAACAGTTGGGAGATTTACCAAACTGCTGTGCTTCCACATCTGGAGCTGATGACCAGAATTTTTAGAAATCAGCCCCAGGAGATGATGTGTCTGTCTGTCTGTTTGTCTGACACAGGAACATGGGTCCTTCCAGGATGAAACCAACAGCAGATGTTTGGCTGTGCAGAAAACCATGAAATCCCCTTCCTTGCTCACATGAGAAGATAGGAAAGGAAGAGCCGGGAGAACTTAGGAGGCATTCTTAAATTTGCCTTTACGGTATATTCATATTGCCTAAGATCCAGAATTGATGCAGTCTGAGAATGCTTTAACTCCCATGGCTGAATGACATGGAATCCTGGGATATGTAGTTGTGCAAGGTTTTTTAGCCTTCTCTGTCAAAGAGCTCTGGGGCCAAAACAAAGTGCAATTCCCATGATTGAAGAGAATTGGCTATAGCGTCCCCTGCAAAAGAACCAAAGTTTTATGTCCTGTAAGCAGAACAATCTTTAACTTTAAAATTCCCAGTTCCAGGCATGTATCCAAAAAGATGGTTATACATTCTTGCATTCTACTAAACAATTAATAGATTTTTTTTGTGGGTTTTTCGGGCTGTGTGGCCATGTTCTAGAAGAGTTTCTTTCTGACGTTTCGCCAGCATCTGTGGCCGGCATCTTCAGAGAACGGTGGCATGGAGGTGTGTGGGGTATATATATACTGTGTGACCCATGGTTGAAAGGATTAGCATGTAAATCTGTCTATTGCTCACAAGGGTCACACCATATATATATACCCCACACACCTCCATGCCACCAATCTCTGAAGATGCCGGCCACAGATGCTGGCAAAACGTCAGAAAGAAACTCTTCTAGAACATGGCCACACAGCCCGAAAAACCCACAAAAAACTATGGATGCTGGCCATGAAAGCCTACGTCTTCACAATTAATAAATGCTTAAATATACAGCCATATAATCTTGAATTTTAGTCTCTTGTTAACTTATGTTGGACCTTTCTTATTGTATTTTTATTATTATTTATTTATCATTATTGTTTTCTTATTGTATTCTTTTATTTTTATGCTTGTAACCCACCTTCATTCCCTTTGGAAATAGGCGAGCTAGAAATAAATTATTATTATTATTATTATTATTATTATTATTATTATTATTATTATTATTATTATTATTATTATTATTATTATTATTATGCATAGGATGGAGCCATGGCAGTTAAAGTGATGCCAGCATGCATTATTTCTACAGGGAAGATGCACCCTAAGAAAACCGTCTAAAAATTAGTTAGGTTGCCAACTCATCATATGAAAAGTCAAAGGCACATACACAGAGACACAAACTGCAAATCCCAGGATTCCATACAATAGAAGCAGGGGAGTTAAAGTGAAACTGTAGTGTAGTGAAAAAATGCCCAAGGAAAGTTTACAGAATCATAGGGCCTTTGCAAACTGCTAGAAATAGTGCAAATTGAGTCCACTTTAAGGGTTAGGGAATCATGGGAACTGTATTTTATTGCGGCACCAGAGCTCTCTGACAGAGAAGGCTCAATGTCTCAGGGGGAAAAAAACCAGTTCCCATGATTCCCTAGCACTGACCCTAACCCTAAAAGTGGACTCAATTTGCACTATTTCTGGAAGTCTGCAAAGGCCTTTAGTCTCAGAAATTAATGGGATCGCAATGATCACCCAGCGGTCCCAAACATTGGTCTTCCAGGTGTTTTGGACTTCAACTCCCAGATGCC
>CM034703.1:1460415-1471338 GCA_020142125.1 Phrynosoma platyrhinos
GGGATATGATAGCCCTCTTTAAATATCTGAAGGGATGTCACATTGAGGAGGAAGCTAGCTTGTTTTCTGTTGCTCTAGAGCAGGTGTAGGCAACCTTTCCCCTTTAAGGGCCGAGGGACTTCAGCTCCCAGAAGCCTCAGCCATGTTGGCCAATAGTCCCATGTTGGCCAATAGCTCCTGGGATTCTGGGAGCTGAAGTCCCTCGGCCCTTAAAGGGGAAAGGTTGCCTACACCTGCTCTAGAGAATAGGACTGGGAACAACGGATGCAAGCTACAGGAAAAGAGATTCCACCTGAACATTAGGAGGAACCTCCTGACAGTGAGAGCTGTTTGACAGTGGAAGACATTTCTTCCTTGGAGATTTTGGTGGAGTCTCCTTTGGAGGTCTTTAACAGAGGCTGGATGGCCATCTGTCGGGGATGGTTTGATTTTGAGTTCCTGCATGGCAGGACTGGCTGGCCTTTGTAGTCTCTTCCAACTCTATCATTCTATGAAGATCCTACATCATGAAGGTGAAGCGTAATGCTTGTGCAGTTCTGTGTCTTCATTCCAGTTTGGCTGCTGGAAAAATCCAGGAGGGATATCTGCTCCTGTTACTCTTTATAAGAGGGGAGGAAAGGGATGAGGGAGGCAATCCAGAATGAAGAAACAGCTGATCTCAGCTTGGAGGGGGCAGGAAACAGTGGCGCCACTAGGGAAGTGCAAAGGATATACACCGCACTGGGTAACCCCATCAAAGGGGGTGACACCAAAAGCGCTGTCTATAAAAATGACATTTTCAGAGTTTAAGGACACCTTGAATTTACTAGATTAAAAAAAAGCCCTAGCAATTGATCAGAAAGAAATCCCTCTGTTGGCATGAATCATTCCCTCTAAGATCAGAAACGATGTGCCCATCATCCATTACATGGCTGGGTACCTTGTTGTGACCTCATAGGGAGCGAGTTGTACCAGCGGCAACACAGCAGTACGCCATGTATAAACAGCCACTTGGCATCACTATGGACCTTATCACACGGGGGTCCCAAGCAGAAGGTATCCAAAGCCAATACGTATTTTTTCCCCGTGTGTTTACACATATCCAAAGCTAATACGTATTTTTTTCCCGTGTGTTTACACATATCCAAAGGCAATCCAAAGCTAATACGTATTTTTTTTCCGTGTGTTTACACATATCCAAAGGCAATCCGGATCTAATACGTATTTTTTTTCCGTGATCCGAAGTGAAAGGGGATCTTTTGACATTCGGTTTTTCGGGGAAGTACAAGGGAGCTTTTGGAATCATTGCGCAATGGCCGCGCAGGCGAAATTCAGTTCGTTTTGGTATAGAACTGAATTTATTCTTACTTCGGTTAGTTTTCGCTTACTTTTCGCTTCGTGGCCAGCGTTTGATAAGGTCCTATGGAGTGCTCCAGGTATTCTTGTAAAATCTGGAGCAAAATGTAAGTTGCTTTAAGCAAGTTTAAGGGAAAGAAAGGGTGGATTTGGTGCATTACAAAGATGGTCCACAATCAAATTGGGGATTTGGTCCTGCATCGTAGAGAGAAGTTACCGTGAGAAGTAACTACCTCATTTGGCATCTGTGATTTTAAAGGGATTGTGCTTTCTACCAATATGTTTCCAGTCTGAATTCCAAGGTATTTGTAATGACTTTCAAAGCCCTAAAAGGCCAGGGTCTTGAAATTTGAGAGAAATCCCTTGCTGAATATATCTGCTGACTATTAAGATTTGTTGGGGCTGCCAGTGGATTGGGAGCAGTATTGTCACAATGAAGCCCCAATTTCTGCTAGCGTTGGCCTCATTTTGTCCATAGGTTACAACATTTGTGGAACCAGGCTCTTCATCCAGGCTTTTGAGGTACAGTGATCACACCTTGGGTTTGGGTCCTCTGGACTACTACAAGTTCTATTCTGATTTTCTTTTCACAGAATCACAGAACTAGAAGAGACTCCAATTGTCTTCCAACTGAACCTTCTGACACCATCACATTCCTGTTTATATATTTCCCCTGGAACATCGTTCAGAAGCCAAGTACAAAACCAGCTTCATGCCATCCTCCCAGGTTGATCAAGGAATCATAGCATTGGAAGGGATTCCAGAGGGCATCTAAACCTACCCTCTGCCAGTGCAGGAATCCACTGCAAAAGCACCCCTGAGTGGTGGCCATCCAAACTCTGCTACAAAACTTCTGCCAACTTCAAAGAAAGTCCATAAGCCCACTCCATCTTCCTTGTGAAAAGAGCCTTTCAGATATTTAAAGATGGTTTTAGTATATCCTCTCTCCAGGGGTGCATCTATCTATACATTGTAGAAATGATGCAGTTTGATACCACTTTAACTGCCATGGCTCCATCTTACAGAATCTTGGGATTTGTAGTTTTGGAAGGCACCAACCCCTTTGGCAGAGAAGGCTAAAGAACTTGTAGAACTTCCATTCCTAGGATTCCCTAGACTGGAGCAACATCACTTAAAAGTGGGGTCAAACTGCATTATTTCTACCGTGTAGCTGTATCCACCTTGAGTCCCTGCATTGGGAGAAAGGCGGGAATAATAATAATAATAATAATAATAATACCACCCTAGTCTTTTTTTCCGGGCTAAGCACACCTAATGCCTTCAACTGTTCTGCATGGGGTTTGTTTTCCATACCTTGCACCATCTTGGGTTGCATCCTTACTGCAGAAATAATCCAGTTTGACACCACTTTAACTGTCATGTCTCAATGCCATTGTATCCTAAGAACTTTAGTTTGTTTTGGCACCACAGCTCTCTGACAGAGAAGGCTAAATGTCCCACCAAACTACAAACCCTGGGATGCAATAACATAGAGCCATGGCAGTTAAATTAGTATCAAACTGGATTATTTCTGCACTGTGTATGCAGCATTGGTAATTTCCCCCCCAGATGGCATTCCACTTTTTAAAATTGCTTTAAGGTGCATTATTGGTTATACTGTTTCCTCAGATCAAAAACAGGCTGGGGTATAAATATGATAAATAAAAGATCCTTAATTAGTAAATTCATTTTGCAAAGAAACCACTCACCACCGACCAGGAGCTGTAAATGATGGGTCGATACTGCAGCCGGAACTGGAGCTCGAAGTGGGGCTTCTTGGGCCAGCTGGAGGGGTATTCCCAGCTGACCCGCAGCCGCCGGGGGGAAGAAGGCACCGGTTCCACCCTCAGACCCTCCGGAGGGTCCGGCTTGACTGGAAAGAACAAAGGAGAAGACAGTTAAGGGTTGGCACTTGGATCTTTCTTCCTCCTGGATCTCCAGCTCACCACTCCCTGGGAACTCCCTGCCACTTGATTGAGAAGGGAGCTCCACAGAATGGGAGTAGTCACCAAGAAGGCCCTGCCTCCCATATCTTCCCTGGGAAGGCCTGTGAGAGTGGTAGGTCTGAGAGAACAGCCGCCTCCTAAGATCTTAAGACTTGGGCAGACTAAGAACCATAGAATCATAGAGTTGGAAGAGACCCCAAGGGCCATCCAGTCCAACCCCCTGCCATGAAGGAACTCAAAATCAAAGCATCCCGGACAGATGGCCATCCAGCCTCTGCTTAAAGACCTCCAAAGAAAGAAACTCCACCAAAATCTCTGAGAGAGTGTGTTCCACTTTCGAACAGCTCTCACTGTCAGGAACATCTTCCTAATATTGAGGTGGAATCTCTTTTCCTGTAGTTTGCATCCATGGTTTTGGGTCCTATTCTCTGGAGCAGCAGAAAACAAGCTTGTTCCCTCCTTGATATGGCATCCCTTCAAATATTTAAAGAGGGCTATCATGTCATCTCTTAACCGTCTCTTCTCCAGGCTAAATATACCCAGTTCTCTAAGTCGTTACTCATAGGGATTCATGGTTTCCAGACCCTTTACTTCTATGGGGAGAGACAGGCTTTCAGAAAATCTAGTGCTACATTGCCTAGGTCTTTATAAGTCATAACCAGTGCTTTGAAGTGTGTTCAGAAATAGAATGGTACAGTGGGCCCTTGGTATCTGCTGGGGTTTAGTTCCAGAATCCCCTGTAGATGCCAAAATTGATGGATGCTGAAGTCCCACGGCACAGTAAAATGGTGTCCCCATACAAAATGGCAAAATCAAGGGTTGCTTTTGAGAATTTATATTTGGAATATTTTAAAGCAGTGGATTGTTGAATAAGTGGATTCAGAATCTGTGGATACAGAAGGCTAACTGTTATTGTGTGCCTTCAAGTCATTTCTGACATATGGCATTCCCAAGGAGAACCTATCCTGGGGTTTTCTTGGAAATATTTGTTCAGAAGTGGTTTGCCTTGCCTTCCCCTGAGGCTGAGAGTGTGTGACTTGCTCAAGGTCACCAAGTGGGTTTCCATGGCCAAGCAAGGAACTGAACCCTGGTCTCCAGACTCATCATCCAACACTCAAACCATCATGCCATGTGTACTCATGAACTAAATAGCCCAGAGGACCATAGAGTGTTCAGTCCCGACTATCCATACACCCATAGCAACTATGTCCATGGGTCAAAGCACACTGAGTTGGTGAGGAAGAGCAAGCCAAACCAAACAAGGAGAAGCTGGGCAGTTGTGGACGGGTACCTGCTTTGTAGCCTGCAATCTGTTTGGTTTGGGATGGGATGGGGTATCCCTTCCTTATTTGGTTTGGGATGGGGATGGGGTATCCAAATTGATATGTTGAGGGGGTCCCAAAAACAAAATTGGTTGCACCCACTTTCCCATTCAGCCCACGCTCTCTTCTCTCCTTTTCCAGAGGGCAAGTCTTACTAATGGCATGCATGGTGACATCCAGGAGGCGGAAGCTGGAGCCCAACGGGTTCACCTCTGTCACGTTCATGCGATAGGAACTCCAAAACCCAGACTTGGTGACTGTGCAGGAGAGCGGGTGGGCAGGGTCTTGGATGCACAGCCCCACATTGCTGGTTGGAGAGCTGTCCAGACAAAACAAACAATACATAAAAATGTCAGGAGTTGCACATGCTTTTGTCCTGCCCTAATATATGTCATGCTTGGCAGCTGGAGACTTGAAGAACCAGGATAGCTTTTCAGTGAAAATTAACTATTGCTTTATTCTGGATTGTAGGACACACAAAGCTACCCCACAACTGTTAGAATCAACTCTGAGTTCTCCCAAGTTAAACAGCATGTTAAAAATCCTTTGTCCAGCCCCTCCACACTTGTAACCAGCACCATTTGTCCACTTCAAAGGTGTGCTTTGAAGTTTGCCCCTTCTCAATTCCTATCTCCCCGCCATCTCCCAAGAAAGGAAGGCACCATCATAAGTAGTCATAAACAACCCAGTTTTCCTGTTTCAGTCACCTCCCCCCCCCACCACTCTCCAATTTCCTTTGATTCCTCCCTTCTACGTCCATTACATTTTGTTGTCAGATTCCTATGAGAATCATGTGGGGTTATGTGGTGATGGGATATATGCTAGTAATAGTAGGATTTGGAAGGGTGAGCTCAGACACAGGTGCTGAGATAACACAGGAAAGGAGGCAAACTTGTTCAAGATCATTTATGTGAGACCACAGACAGAGGCTGATGGATTTGGGCACGCTGATGATTCCTCTCTCCTGGCCCTCTGCCCAAAATGATATCCCTCCTCAGGAATACTGCCTGCCAGCACATCATGTGCAAAGGTGTGTATGCATGCACAGAGCAGGTCTTGGCAGAGAAGAGTCTTGTCTAGGGTTGTCCTGCACCTGGCTTAGGGCCAAGCACGCTCCTACATTTCTGGAAGGTTACACAGAGGTTGCAAGAAGCTGAGCCTCCCCCTAAGTCAGGAGAAAGGAAGCGGATTCAAATCCTGTGGAAGGCAACAAGATTGCGTGTGAGATAGGGAAGAGACCTCAGCTAAGGCACGCACAAAACACTGTGGGTAGAAAGGAAAGGAGCCCTTCAGTTCCTTCACACCCACTGGTTGCAAGATACTCAGCTTTCCTGTGTTGAAGGCAGGGTGACCACACACTCTCCTTTTCCAGGACATGTCCTACATTTCAACCTTCTGTCCAGGAGGAATTCCAAAATGTCCTCCATTTTGAGCATGACTAAAAATCATGCATTTATTATCATATTAGTGTTTTTAGCTTTTGTTTGGCAATGTCCATTTTTCTTGAATGTCCTACATTTTGCAGTACCTCATCCTCCTTTGTGGCTAGGACATGAGGGGGACTATCATAGAACAAGAGCTTGTGTGGGGTTTGTGTCATTGTAGAGGTAGTCATTGAATGCTGTTGTGAGTTCGATCCCAGGCAGGGCTCCAGGGTCGACTCAGCCTAGCGTCCTTCTGAGGTTGCTAAAATGAGTTCCCAGCTTGTTTGGGGCAATTGGCTTGCATACTGTAAACCACTTAGGGAGTGCTTAGTTCACTGATAAGCAATATAGAAATGTGCTTGCTATTGCTATTGTTGTTAACTGCCTTTGAGTTGACTCATGGTGACCCCATGGATGAGACATCTTCCAAGATTCAATTCTCAACCATTGCTGCCATCATTGCCTCTGACCAGGCCCCCTTTGTTTGAGGTAGCCACCAATGCCACCCAGCCAGGGGACAGAAAAGCCATGTGAGGGGCCAACCAGGACCACCACCGCCACTGCAACTGACCAGATCAAAGAGGATGAGGCACCCGAGGATGAACCTGCACCAGCAACAGAGAATATGGGGGTGATGGTGGACCAAGGGGAAGTAGATTTGGGGGGGGGGAAGGACTGGAGTCATTGAAAACAACCTCCAAAATCACCAAGACTGTACACACACAAGTATAAGAGGGACTTATGCTTGCCTATGTCACTACCAAGATTCTAGCCAGATTGTTTTGCACAAGACGCTTGCATTCTGCCCAAACATTAGTTTTTGTACATAAAAGTTTTGTTGTGCAAAAAGCTTTGATGAAATGTTTGCCAAAAAAAGTCCCCAGATGCAACACTGCATAAATAAATAAATGAATGCACATGTTCCCATGATCTCTTGGGGTGGGCAAGGAAAGGAGAATTTCCTCTCTCTCTATTTTTCATGAAGCTGAGAACAAAATGAATTAAGCTGTGCTGCCTTGCTCAGCTCTATCCAGGAAGGACTGGTTGCAAAGTAGGAGGATTTCAGCATTACAGTAGGAAGAGCATTTCTAAACATAATTTGCATCCAGACTGTGACATCAACAAGCTCTTACCTTTCGTTTCCAGATTGCTGTTTTTTCCTGGGGGGGTGGGGGAAGGAAAGAAAGAGAAAAGAACTTTGAAGGAACGACATGGTAGAAAATGGCAGTTGCTACAAGGGGGAGCAACTATAAAATTTGGGTATCTATTTTTCTTTGAGAGCAATGGCAGCCTCAAGACTATGTGGCTCAGTGTCAGGGAAACCATCAGTTAAATGCAACAGCTCAAGTTAAATACAACAGTTACAGGTAAATGCAGTTGATATGTGGAGCCAGTGATTTTTATTCTCTCTCCCCACAAACAGAAAAACAAATTTCACCCCATTTCCTCTTAACCTCATTTTCTCATGGAGATCTGAGAAGCAGTCTGCCCTTGTTTCATGCCAGACACAGAGGCATTGTTCCCCAAGAGCTGGGTGTTTCTTTGCAAGACGAAAATTGTCTGCAGTGTGAATAAAAGTTTTGCCATGCAGTTTGAGTATCTCTCACCCTACTTATGCCTCCTTACACAACTAGCTTTTGTATACATCCAAGATGCTGCAAAAGCTCTTGGGCCAGGATGCATGAGAGGGAAATGAAACACCAAGGAAATGGATGCTTTCTAAAAACATCTGTCTCTGGCTTTCAACAAGCCCAGAATGAATGACAGATAATCTCCCAAATGCCCAGGGAGTGGACAGGATGGCAGGCTGAGAGGAAAGAGTCACAATGTCTGAACTTCTTTCTTAGACATTTGGATAAAGGCCTTTCGGACCATGGCTTAATTCCAGCACTGCAAGAACTTTTGCTGAAAGGACACCAGGGCAGATGAATGGCACACTCAGGATCTGTTACCACATCAGATCAAATAGACCGCATCTTTCCATATGAGAATGCTCAGGCTTTAAGATGTTCCAGGGAGGCCTTTTCCTCAGTCCTATCTTCCCAAATACTTTTGGTGGGAACATGAGAGAGACAAGGCCTTCGTAGTAGGTGCTCCCAAGCTTTGGGAGTCTCTTCCATGTCGTTTCGGTTACAAAAGGCAACACTTCTTGGAATGGTCCATTTTATTCACCAAAACCTTGCTGTTTCCTAGATTCTTGGATAGAATCTAAATCATTGATGGTCCAAAACTTCAACTGGTAATACTGTAGACTAAACAGAGGCTGAATGACCACCTGTCAGGTATGCTTTGATTGGGAGTTCCTGTATGACGGGGGTTCGACTGGATGGCCCTTGTGGTCTCTTCTAACGATTCTTAAGACTATGCAACTAAGGACTTTATGTTTCAAGGATAGAAAAGAAGATTTTTAATAGGATGAAAGCATCTTTGGCTGGTACTTATCACACATTGGCTGGTCTGTCCTGCTGCTGACTTGCATTCTATTCATTGCTATTGTGCACCTTTTAATTGACAGGCAAAACACACCAATGGGCTCTCAATTTCACTGCTATTCTATTACTGCCTTTGTGCCATAGGTTCCTACGGCTGCAGTTCTACTTCTCAGGCAGCCACATTGTATGAGTGGCCATGATTTTGCTCATCTCCTATTATCCCCCTTGCAGTGACTGTGGCTGCCAACACTTTCCCGAAGCTGGCTGCTGTGTGCATGTTCACACAACAGCTGGTTTCGGGAGGCGATTGGCTCAGCTGTGATTGCACATGGTGGCTGTGTGAATGCAGCATCACATTTCAGGATGGAGGAGAACCAGCAATTACGGCAGCCAACACCTGCCCAAAGCCATCTGCTGTGTCCACATTTGCACAGCAGCTGTGATAGCTGGTTGGCAGCTCAATCCACCCTTCCTTCTGCAAGTTGGCATTTGGCAGGGCAGAAAACAGATTGCGTGATAATGGACTGCCGGAGCCCTATTGTGGAAAGTGTGATCAGAAATGATCATGAATTGGTATGCTCCTATTCTTAAACTAATGCAATTGTGCTGGGTAGGCAAGCTGGTGGGATAAAGTCCTAAGATAATAACAATAATAATAGCAATGGTCAGACTTGCTAGCTCAGGCTGGTTCTCCAGGAGGACTAATGAACCAAGCAGGGCGTTCCCCTTATTATATGAGCCCCTGCGAAAATGGTGCATTGGGTGGAGGCGCCTAGTTTGGATCTCTGCACCCCAATTTTCTTTTTGTTGTGTAGGTGGGGGAGTGGGGCCTTGAGTTTTGTTGCTGCCTGGCTCTTGGTAGTGGCTGCGGTGGAGACAGTAGACCTGGCACCGTCCGCTCCGCACTGTGATTCCACCCTTCTGGTATGCTGGGTGGCCGATCGAAACTCCCTTTCCATGCAATCTGTATTCCCCCCCTCCATTCTGCTGGAAAGCCAAATCTGTCTGTGAGTATCGCTTTGGACGGTGCAATGGAAACCCATGTGATATGTGGGTTTTCTTTCCTTTCTGGGAAGGCCTTCGTTTCAAGGGCTGCAGCCAGCAAACAGGATTTGGAACATAACAGAGAAAACTTGCTACCAAAGAGAATGTTTAAATCACAATAGAGGAAGAAAAGGGGGAAGCAGAGAAATACAAAGGCAAGGCATGGCACTCAGGCAAGTTACTGCTAGTGAATACAGGTGCTGCCACACTGCAGAAATAAAGCAGTTTGAGACCACTTTAACGGCCGTGACTCAATACTATGGAATCCTTGGATTTGTAGTTTTGTCAGATATTTTTCCTTCCCTGCCAAAGCGTTCTGGTGCCCCACCAAACTACAAACTCCATAGAAGATAAAGTAGTGTCAAATTGCTTTATTTCGAAGTGTGGCAGCAGTCTACATCTGTCAGAATCGCTCAGCCACACACAGAAGGAAACAGGCCATCAACAGCACATATCACCTGTGTCTTTTCAAAAGACTGTCTGGGGGGTTCTAGGGGGTTGTAGGTGTTGAAAATTAAAAGTTACAAGGTCTGGCAAGACCAAAAGTCCCCTCAAACCCACTTTTTGTTTTCCTTCTCTTGCCTCCCAACTAACACCTCACTACAAATGAGTCAGAAGTAGGTCTGGGCACTCTTTTGAGATGAGGCTGAGCTGTGGGAAGGACAAACCAAGACCTCATGGACACAGAGCCATACCTATAGGTGGTGATGTATTTAGTAGGCAGGAAGGTCTCAACGCTGGAAGCCCAGAAACAGGAGAAGTTCTCATAGTTGGAAGCTCGGCACGAAATGGAAGGCAATCCTGGGACCCCTGCAGAGAAGGAGGAAAAAGAGACAAAAATGAAGCTGCTTGTTTAGGGGTATATCCACCAGTGGAAGGAGCTCCCCATCTCTCTCCACATCCTACACTTCTGGAGAGCCCTGGTTCATCTCCAGCTACTCCTCAATGCCACACAGCAAGAAGATAATCACCCAAAGAGGAATAATCTCCCCATCTACCTACCTCCATCTAAAGGAAACATCTCCCCATCTACCTCCATCTAAAGGAATAATCTCTCCTTCTACCTCCATCTAAAGGAAACATCTCCCCATCTACCTCCATCTGAAGGAAGGAATCATCTCCCCATCTACTTCCATCTGAAGGAAACATCTCTCCATCTACCTCCATGTAAAGGAAACATCTCCCCATCTACCTCCATCTGAAGGAAGGAATCATCTCCCCATCTACTTCCATCTAAAGGAAACATCTCCCCATCTACCTCCATCTAAAGGAAACATCTCCCCATCTACCTTCATCTAAAGGAAACAACTCCCCATCTACCTCCATCTAAAGGAAACATCTCCCCATCTACCTCTATCTGAAGGAAGAAATTATCTCCCCATCTACTTCCATCTAAAGGAAACATCTCCCCATCTACCTC
>CM034703.1:1477852-1489156 GCA_020142125.1 Phrynosoma platyrhinos
ATGGAGCTACAGCACTTAAAGTGGTGTCAAACTGCATTATTTCTACAAGGTAGATGCACCCCTGGTGCTTTCTGCAACTGCATCACAAGTCTTTCTCTCCTTCCCTCTCTGTTCCTCTTATCCTTATCCCTTCTTTCTTTCTTTCTTTCTTTCTTTCTTTCTTTCTTTCTTTCTTTCCTTCCTTCCTTCCTTCCTTCCTTTCTTCCTGGTACTGATTTATTACCTCTTGACTCACCAGGGTCTCTTGAGGGTCCTTTATGAAACAAGGCGAAAGGTATGCCAGCGATGGCTGCATCTACACTGAAGAATTAATGCAGCTTGACACCGCTTTAACTATCACGGCTAAGTGCTATGGAATCCTGGGATTTGTAGTTTTGTGAGACAATTATCTTTCTCTGCCAGAGAGCACTGATGCCATCATAAATTACAAATCCCAGGATTGCATAGGATGGAGCCATGACAGTTAAAGCGGTGCCAAAGTTAATTAATTCTGCCATGCGGAAGTAGCCTTTGTTGCTGATGGAGCATCACATTTTAAATCTGAAGCAGGGGATATTTGCTCAGTCCAACCTAAATTTGAGTCCAGGTTGCTACTGCTGTTTTACTGATAGGATGAAGGCTGGTAACTGTGCCATCTTACTGGCTATGACTACACTGAACCCATTCATGGAAAAATGAACATACTAATCTCTGGAGGCAAATATTGGCACAGGCAGAGGCCAGAGGTAAGAAACAAAAGACTTTCCCCTTCTCTCTGTGTGTGTGTTTGTGTATTTGCTCTTGTGTATCACACTAGCCAGGAATGGCTGAGGACAAGAAAGAAAAGAAAGAGGGAGAGGTGGTTTACATTTATGCACTGGTTTCAGCAACCCTGTAAGAAAAATGATGAGAGTCAGTATGGTGTAGTGGTTTGAGCGTTGGACTAGGACTCTGGAGACCAGAGTTCGAATCCCAATTCACTTACGAAAACCCACTGGGTGACCTTGGGCAAGTCACACTCTCTCAGCCTCAGAGGATGGCGGTGGCAAACCCCCTCTGAAGAAGCTGGTCAAGAAAACTCTATGATAGGCTCGCCGGAAAATGTCAGAAAATGACCTGAAGGCCTGCAACAATATGAACAAGGATGGGCAGGAGTACAGAAAATGCTCTCTGAGCATCCTGACACATTGCTAGCAGAGAGCCACAGGAATCACCTCCAACTCTTATTTAAGAACTTTGATTGAGAGTTCCTGCATGGCAGGGGGGCTGGACTAGATGGCCCTTGGGGTCACTTCCAACTCTATGATTCTATGAACTTCGCACCCATGGTTTTCTACACTCAAGATTTTTCTGTTAGGATTAACCCTAACCCTAACCCTAACCCTAACCCTAACCCTAGCCCTACCATTATCACTGCTGAACACTGAAGCATGTTACTGCTATAAAATAACCTTTATTGGTGGCAAATGATGCAAGAGATGGTACACAGCAGAGAAGACTTCCTTCCTCTTTGCTGATGGGTTCCAACATCCTCTCATAGTCCCCAAATAGCTAATTCTACCTGAGACGTATCACTTGGTCGGCAATCCAATCCAAGGCTTATAGCTGGAGAGCTGGAGATATAAGGAGCTCCTGGGTTGGAGTGCAGGCAGGCTCCATGGAAGATGGATGCTCAGGGGTTTTATTAGATCTGAAGCAAAGAAAGACAACCAAAGTGCACAAGCCTGATCCAGTTCCTCCCCAACAGCTATGAGAACTGTCCCAGAAGGTTAGCAACAGAGGGAAACATAGTTCTCATACTTCATATCTCTTTCCAGCCCCAAACAGCAAAGTGAATGCAAGAACGATCCAGCAAAGATCACTATGAATCCTTTTAACATTTGGCCACGACAAGAACAGAGATGCTAAAAATCATCTGGCTAGTGGTAGAAACCCAGCTCACTACAAATTATTATTATTATTATTATTATTATTATTATTATTATTATTATTATTATTATTGGCAAATTACAAATTAAAACTAGTTATTTTATTGATTGTTATTTTGAAATTGATATGTATACAATGTAACTCTGTATTTGGTTCCTTTTCTGAATTTTTTGGTTTGGTCGGCTTTTTTCCCCTCCTTTCTTTTGAATTTATTTTGAGTTTCTTTTTTTTATGTTGTTGTTATGTATTATCATGTTTTTAATCAATAAACTATTTAAATAAAAAAAATAAAAAAATAAAACTAGTGCAATACAGGTAAACAAAGGAATCTTGTAAAACCTTTGAGATGAACTGGGAGAAAGAAGCTTGAAGCAGATTTCATAGACTAGGGCTGCTCCCATGCTGCAGAAATAAAGCAGTCTAACAGCACTTTAATTTCCATTGGTCAATATTATGGAACCCTGGGATTTGTAGTTTGGTGGGGCACCAGAACCCTCTGACAGGGAAGGCTCAATAGCTCACCAAACTACAGGTCCCAGGACTCCATAGCACTGAGTCGTGATAATTAAAGTGGTATCAAACTGTTTTATTTCTGCAGCGTGGCAGCAGCTTGGGTCTACTTCCTCAAACATCCTGAAAGTAAAAAGGACTATTTTGTTTATTTGTGTTATTATTTTAACTGTTTTAAATTGTCACTGTTTAATAGTATTTTAAGTTGGGGGGGGGGGAATCGTAGGATATGAATGTATATTTTAATGTTGTAAGGCACCCCGGTTGCATTACGCGGGGGGTCGATAAAAATAAATTATTATTACTACTACTACTACTACTACTACTACTACTATTACTTTCCATTTAGGTTAACAACAGTTTAACAGTGATGTGTGTGAAAATCAACCTCCAGTTTTTCCCAGCTTTTAAATCCCATTTCTACACGGGATTTCCCCCGTGTGATAAAGTCCCATTTCACATTGTAAAAAATAAAAATAATAAAACACAGCATCCACAGTACAACTTATGCCATGACTAGGATGTTGGCCTTGGTGTAGTTGCTCATCTTGCCACTAGAGGGGGTGGCATATTGAGACTCGCACATCTATTAACTAACTTTGGGAGTTCCCTCCATTCTGCACCTCACCAATTTGCAGATTTCTGATTTTCTTTTCCTGCTGAGATGCTGTTATCTACTAAGCACACTCAGGAATTTATCACATGGGGAAAAATTGGAAGTTTAAAATGGAAAGAACCCGTGATTAACTCACAATTGCACAAGTGGTTTTCACACACAAAGCATAGCTGATATCCTGTGCAGAATCCAAGCTTAACCTGCACTTGCATCCAAATGCGGGAATGGTTTTCACACGACAGGACTGAATGCGCCTCCATCCCGATAATGATTAAAGTGTGTGCATCCCACAAAAGCAAGCAAATGTGCAAATGATTTTCACATAATGGGCCCTGCCTAGGAGGGAAGGCTGTCCCCTTTGAGGGATTCTGGACTTCAACTCCAGAAGCTGAGTGAAGTGTAAGGTACTGCACTTAGGGCAAAAGAAATAAATAAATGAGATGCACAGATATAAGATGGGGGACACCTGGATTAAGGAGACTACGTGTGAAAGGGATCTAGGAGTCCTAGTAAACCACAAGTTGAACATGAGTCAATAGTGTGATGCTGCAGCTAAACAGGCCAATGTGATTTTAGGCTACATCAATAAAAATGTAGTATCTAGATAAAGGGAAGTAATAGTGCCACTGTATTCTGCTTTGGTCAAGCCCCACCTGGAATAACACTGTGTCCAGTTCTGGGTACCACAATTCAAAAGGATGTTGAAAAACTGGAGCATGTCCAGACAAACGGTGAAGGGTTTGGAAACCATGAATCCTGATGAGGAACAACATAGGGAACTGGGTATATTTACCCTGGAGAATAGATGGTTAAGTGGTGATATGATAGCCCTCTTTAAATATTTGAAGGGATGTCATATTGAGGAGGGAGCTAGCTTGTTTTCTGCTGCTCCAGAGAATAAGAATTGGAACAACGGATGCAAGCTACAGGAAAAGAGATTCCACCTCAACATTAGGAGGAACCTCTTGATAGTGAGAGCTATTCAACAGTGGAACATACTTCCTTGGAGATTTTGGTGGGGTCTCCTTCTTTGGAGGTCTTTAAACAGAGACTGGATGCTCATCTGTCGGGGATGCTTTGGTTTTGAGTTCCTGCATGGCAGAATAGGGTTGGACTTGATGGCCCTTGGGGTCTCTTCCAACTCTATGATTCTATGATTCTATAAGCCTCAACCATGTTGGTCAATAGTCTGGGTTTCTGGGAGCTGAAGTCCAAAATCCTGTAAAGGGGGTAGTTTGTTGATCGCTGCTGGCTCCTGCAGACCAGGAGGCAAGCATTCATTCACTCTCTTCTCTCTCTGCCCTTGCATCAGCTGTTTGTTTGAAGAGCTCTGGCTATGAAGGGCAGGACAAAGTAGCACTGGAAGCAAACTTCTCTCTCTCTTGTTTCAGCTGTGTTCCTGACTTCCCTCAGCAGCTGCTCCTCTAAGAGCCCTGGCTGGAGGAGGAGAGACATTCACACACAGAGAGAGGCACAAGGGTAAGAAGCAAGCTTTTTCTCGTGTGTGTCTGTGTGCCTCTGCCTTTGCTGGAGCAGCTGTGCCTTTAAAAGCCCTGGCCATGGGAAATCTGACAACAAGAACAGAAACGGGGCGAATCCCACAAATGGCTTTCACACTACAGTAATTGAGCCAAAAAAAGGGCAATTTCATGAATGATACAGAAATGAAATCACACTATTTTCCTAAAAATGACTATTTTCTGGTTCACCTCATTTTCTTGTTGGATTCTAAGCAATGTTGTGTGAAAACCATTTGCTCATTTTCAGCTTATACGCTGCATAAGCACAGGTTCTTACCAATTTAAACTTCCAATCTTCCCTGTGTGATAAACTCCTCAGTTTCCATCCTGGACTATTTCTCTCCTCCGCCCCCCCCCCCAAATGTCCTGGAAACTTCAATGTCTCACTGAAGGCTAGTCTACACGTAAGTGTATTATGCAAATTTCTGTGGATTTTCACACATTTGCTTTGATGATTAATAATCACAGTTTCACAAATTCACATCTTTTGGCTTCTATTTGCCGAAAATTCACACAAAACATTTGGCTGGCCCCATACATAACAATGCACATTTTTGCAAATTTCAGCAGCTACTCTGGTGAAAACCGTGAAGCCTTTTTCTGCAGAATTTAAGGAATTTTTCAGGGAAACAAATCACATTCTATTTGACTGGAATGAGGAGTATTTTAATTGTGTAGAAAAGACCTGAGTATGGATGGTTTTCAGCTTACGTTGTGAACCACTGAGAGTCCTACATCAGGAGAAAGGTGGAATATCAAATAATAAGTAAATAAGTGAATAAACAAATAAATGTTGCTGTTGTTGTATTGATTTCAAGTCATTTTTGACTTATGGTGATTCTAAGGGAGTTTTTTGGCAAAATTTGTTCATGGGGGTGAGGGTGGTTACCTTTACCTTCCTCTGAAGCCGAGAAAGTGTGACTTGCCCAAGGTTACCCAGTGGCTGACTGTGGATTTGAACCCTGGTCTCCCAGTGTGGATGTCTATAGATCAAGAAGGATTTCAAATACAGATGCCCCTCCATTCTCATGGACTTCAACTCTGAGGTTTTACATATTCATGGAGGGGCAACCTCCATTTAAATCAATGGGGCACGCTCACGAGGGCGTGCTCCATTCAAGTTTATGGGGCTTGAATATTCACTAATCTCCATTTTCGCAGGGGGTGGTGGTTCCGGAACGGATCTCCCACGAAAATGGAGGACCAGCTGTACTGTGGTTTGATGCACAATACAATTATAGCACTATAATTCCATTTATAGCACTATAATCCCACTTTAAATGTCATGGCAACATCCTATGGAATGCTAGGATTTGCAATTTAGGGAGTGGCATCGTGGTTTGGCCATGGAAACCTGCCTTGTGATCTTGGGCAAGTCGCACTCTCTCAGCCTTAGGGTTAAGGCAGTGGCAATCTCCGTGACAAAACCTGCCAAGGAAATCCCATGAGAGGTTCACTTTAGGATCATCAAAAATTGGAAATGACTTGACGACACACACAACAACAATGTAGAGCAATAATGCCTCACCAAACTACAAATCCCAGGATTGCAAGGGATGCAGCCATGCCAGTTAAAGCAGAATCATAGCGCTATAATGGTGGAGTGGGAAAGGGCTCCTGGGGTGCATCTACACTGTAGAAACAATGAAATTTGACACTATCATCTATTTTCACTGTAAACCCAATGTCCAGCATCTGAGTGTGGCACACAGAGACCCTGGTTTTAAACATTGCACATCCATGGACAAGTCTGAGACAAACAAGAGTCTTCTGCTTGCCAAAGATGTCTGCGATAGTCTAAGCCTTGCATTTCCTAAACTCACAATATCTCACTGTACGTTCAGACAGTTTTAGTGTGGTGCTGCTACAAAATACATTTGGATTCCCCCCCGCCAAATTTTTTTAGTGTAAACCTATTTTTAAAAAATCCACAATCCACAAAAAGCCAACATTGCTGCTGCTGCTGAAACAGCTGCTCTTGGAAGCGGAAGTCAAGAGTCATGGGTGCAAATCTAGGTTCCTGGTATGGAAAACAACAGGTAGTTGTTGGAAAGTTGGGAACTAACTAGGAGAAGAACCCAGCAATTCACCAGATGCCAAGACTTAAGAGAAAACTATTTTAAAATGGAACATCGTTGTTACATAACTCCAGTAAAGCTAGCAAAAATTTATAAAACATGTGGTAATTCATGTTGGAGATGTTATCAGGCTGCTGGAGGGTGGTACCATATGTGGAGGAATTGTACTTTGGTAAGAGCCTATTGGAGAAATATTAACACAACAATATGTCAGATTTTAAAAATTAACTTTAATCCACTGCCAAAAATGTACTTGTTAAACATGTTAAGAAGTTGATGAAAGAAATAGAACGAACTCATGGTAGACTGCTGTTATATATGATTACAGCTGCTAGACTGATATTAGCAAAAAACTGGCAGAAAAAAGAGGTACCCTCAGTAGAGGATTAGATCTAGAAACTATTAGATATGAAAAGTATGAATATATTGACTTTTTTTGTGGGGTTTTTCAGGCTGTGTGGCCATGTTCTAGAAGAGTTTCTTTCTGACGTTTCGCCAGTATCTATGGCTGGCATCTTCTGGGTCCCATTCTCTTCCATTCCAGTTTTCTCTGAAGATGCCAGCCATAGATGCTGGCGAAATGTCAGAAAGAAACTCTTCTAGAACATGGCCACACAGCCCAAAAAACCTACAAAAAACTGTGGATGCCGGCCATGAAAGCCTACAACTTCACAATATATTGACTGCTAGATTAAAAAAACTAAATATACAACAGACTGGGCCCCAATATTGATTTTTTTTGGAAGAGGAAATGGTTATGCTTATAGAAACATTGAAATGTACATAAGGAGGTAGTCTGATCAAAATAAACTAAACATGAAGGTTTATCACTCAGGGAAACTAGGAAAATTATTACAGCTGAATTGAAGACAATAAGATATAAGTAACATACCGGTAAGTCTATACAAACTTTGATGAACTATGGAAGCCAAATTGTAAATATGTATATTTTAGTGATGACATATTTGATTAGAACGTTGTAATAACATTGTGTAATGTGATGAAATTAAAAATTAAAATAAGATAAAATAAAATGACAGGTAGCATGCCTATCAAACATGATGCCACTGGTGGGTTTGGCAATTTTTGGCCAAACGCACAGTTGTAGAAAGGGGCTGGCATACATAAGTTCGCCCATGGAAGCAGCTGGAGATTATTTGGCCATTGCAGAACAGCAGCATTCCATTCAAGGTTGCAGCCTTTCTCCCTACATGGGACCCAAGGCAGTTCACAATAGAATAGAATAGAAAAAGTTTATTCTCAAAGAAAGCAATGAGTAATTTTCGCAATTTTGTTCTTGCTGCAAGAAGGTCTTCGAAAACCACACACACAGTTTCCAAAAGGCTATGTGCAAATCAGGATTTATTCTGTGGAAAATTTGCATGTGGTTGTTTTGCACAGAACACAGCATTTTCTGCACAGAAAATAATATTTCCATGCCGAAATGCTATTATTTGTTGTTGCTGTTATGTGCTTTCAATTTGCAAACCTATCATGGGGGTTTCTTGGCAAGATTTGTCCAGAGTGGTTTTGCATTTGCCTTCCTAAGAGGCTGAGAAAGTATGACTTGCCCAAGGTCACCCTGTGGATTCCCATGGCCAAGCTGGGACTCGAACCCTGGTCTCACAGTGCCTTAGTCCAACACTCAAACCACTATGCTATACTGGCTCTCTAGAAATATTATTTACTGTGCAGAAAATCCTCTTTTCATGCGCCAGCAACGTTGCTTTCCACACAAATGAACCACATGCAACCTTTGATATCCCCAGTTAAAGCATTTTAATTTCTGGCACAGGAAATCATATATGTGGGTATAAAAATATCATTTCCTGTGCAGAAAAAGCTATGTCTTGTGCAGAAGAATACTATTTCTTATGCAAAGCATCCGTAAGCGAATTTTGTACAGGATCAGCCCGGAATTGTGAAGATTCTCATCAGTTCAGCATTCTTCTCATCAGGGTTTCTCAACACTGGAAAGACATGCTTTTTGATGACTTTGTGAGTATTGTTGAATATTTTTTCTTCACTAAAACAGTGATGGTGAACCTTTTAGGGACCGAGTGGCCAAACTAAAAGGCATTCTGACACCGGGTGTTACCCGGTGCCGGGGGCAGGGTGAGACTTCTGATGTGGGACTTCGGCCTTCCAGGGGTGGGACTTCCGGGGCGGGACCTCTTCCCCGCACCCTCCGTAGACAACTGACAGGTCAGAAAGAGGAGGAACAGGTGCCCGCCTGTTCCTCCTCCTCCCCCTGCACCCTCTCCGGCTTTCAGCTGCCTCTCCAGAAGCAGCTGGAGGCACAGGAAGGCTGGGAAGAGGAAGAACAGGGCATGCCTGTTTCTCTTCTTCCCCACCCTCCGTGTGCCATGAAAAATGGCTTTGCGTGCCATCTCCGGCACGCATACCATAGGTTCGCCACCACAGGCCTGAAGTATTGATTAAAACAATACACAGATAAATATGGGAGTTCTAAGTACTAGAAGTTCCACATGGGGTCCCACTGCATGTGAACATGTATGCACACTCCCCCTGAATTCCACTGTGCATGGGTGTGCATCTTGCATGGATGCAGATTCATATTAGGTTGTGCCTTTTGGTCCAATTGCATAGTGTTGCCATGCAATGTGACCTTTGTGTAAGATCAGCAATGGCCTCAATCCACAGGAAAAGCGATTCCATCTAAACATTAGAAAGAACTTCCTGACAGTGAGAGCTGTTCGACAGTGGAACACACTCCCTCGGAGATTTTGGCAGCCTCTCCTTCTTTAGGGGTTTTTATGGCTGGATGGCCATCCATCATGGGGAGGGTTTGGAATCTGTCTTCTTGTATTGCAGGATGGGGTTGGACTGGATGGCCCCTTGGTGTCTCTTCCAATTCTAGGATTATATGATAGCCCTGCTTAAGTATTTGAAGGGGTGTCCTATTGAGGATGGAGCAAGCTTGTTTTCTGTAGCTCGAAAGAATAGTACCTGGAACAATGGATTCAAACTACACAAAAAGAGATTCCATCTAATATTAGGAAGAACATCCTGACAGTAAGAACTTTTTGACAGCGGGACACACTCCCTTGGAGAATGGTGGAGTCTCCTTCTTTGGAAGTTTTTAAACAGAGGCTGGATGGCCATCTGTCCCAGGGGGTGCTTTGATTGTGAGTTCCAGCATGGCAGAATGGGTTTGGACTGGGGTGGCCCTTGGGGGGGGTCCCTTCCAGCTTTTCTATGATTCTAAGATTTTACGATCTTGGCCCTGGTGTCTTTGAGAGGTATTTAATTATAGATTTTGGGCGGACTGGAAAAGGAAAAAGATAAAGCTCTTTTAATGAACTTAGCAATATTTTGCTAGAGGTACAGCGTTATTGTCCGGCGTCCACCAAATGTTGGTTCATCGCAGACTGAGCCCCTCTGTGCTGTGGGAGGCTCCAGCTTTTCTTAACCCGGCAAACCAGGTAGCAAGGATTGACCTGTGGGGGTCCTCCTGCCCCACTGCAGGTGTTCACACAACAAGAAGGTTGGATCCCTTGCAAACCAGGCGGGTGTCGGGTGTTTGCTGCTCCTCTTCCATGTGGGTTGTGTGCAGAGGGATTCCAGTGAACCAAGATGTCTGGAATAGTTGGACATGGAAAAAACAACAGTGGATTCCAACCTAGAATGGATTGGCATGTTTATTTATACAGAGATCCCAGGGAGCTCCATGGAGGCCAGCAGGGGCTGCAAACAGACCAGGGAAATCGACATTAAACCAAGCCAAGTCAGTGGTTTTTCTCTCTGGATTAACAGGGAGATTTTTGGAGAGCCAGCCTGGGGTCTGGGCTGCATCTGCACTGCAGAATTCATGCAAACTGACGCCGCCCCAACTATCCTGGCTCAATGCTATGGCATTCTGGAATGTGGAGTTTTGGGAGATATTTAGCCTTCTCTGTCAGAGAGCTCCGGTGCCACAACAAACGACAATTCCCAGGATTCCACAGGATGAAGTCATGGCAGTTAAAGCAGCGTCAAACTGCATTAATACTGCAGTGCAGATGAAGCCACAGTTTGAGCACCGGACTACAACTCTGGAGGCCAGGGTTCAAATTCCCACTCATCCATGGAAACCCACTGGGTGACCTTGGGCAACTCACACTCTCTCAGCCTCAGAGAAAGACAAAGGCAAAAAAAAAAAACCCCTCTGAACAAATCTTATCAAGAAAAGCCTTAGAGTCACCATATGTTGAAAATGACTTGAAGGCATACAACGACAACAAATTTTCAGAAAGTAAGGCATGGGCAGGATTGCCATGAAGGATGAAAAAAGTGGTTGAGACTCAAGGTCTCTTTGTCACCAAATCCAGAGCAATTCATAAGTACAACCATAATTCATAAGTTTACATTGGGAGAAGCAAAGGAAGGGACAACGTGATCAGCCTGAGTTATGGAGGTTTCATACAGCAAGAAGGCATAATCGCTGAACTGGAGAGCAACCCAAAGGTTATCTAGTCTAACCCTTCAGGTTTATTTCAGACCAAAATGGGCAATGGTGTTTTTGCAACCTCAGGCCAATCCTGACCTCCCCTTTTTGCCCCTCTTTCTCCGTTCTCCTCTATTGTTTCTAGGGGACATGTGCAGAAGTAGCCATTCTCCCTTTAAAGAGGTTATATGACCCTCTCTGCATCAATTTAATGTAATATTATTA
>CM034703.1:1528996-1544219 GCA_020142125.1 Phrynosoma platyrhinos
TGGATGGCCCTTGGGGTCTCTTCCAACCCTATGATTCTATGATTCTATCACAGCCCGTTTCTGCCCAAAGGAAGATGTATGGGGAGCAGCGGTGTCACCCCGATTTAACGTGTCACCTGGTGCAGACCGTACCCCTCTTACTCCCCAGTGATGCCCCTACTTGTATCCCTAACTCCAATGTGCTCTGTGCCTATCTGGCCAGAAGATGGAAAGAGATGGGTTGCAGGGGCAGAAAACTCTGCCTTCCATGCACAGACATGGGAGCCCCCCAGTGCTATGGGTAGAGATGGTGTGGCATTCATGGCCAACTTACGGACTCTGATTTGGCCAGTCCTTGGTAGCATAGCACTCTGGGCTAGAAGGACAGTTCAGTGAATCCCACTGGGCTCTTCCTATGTGCAACATGGATTTGCAAAACTATCCTCTCCAAAGCAGTACTGTGCTATTATTGGAGATAGAACAATACTATTGTACTTAGTGGAGATCTGTTCCTCACTTGGCTTCTGACACAGTCCTCTCAGTGCCACAGTTTTGCAATCTATGTATCCTGTAATCTTCTGTGCAATGCTGAGCCTGGCTTTCTCTATAAATATACTTTTACCAGGTGTGCCCTGTGTTTGTTCTTTCGCCTTTGTTATCGGAAGCAGTTTCTCAACGTCATATCTTACTTAATTTTCACTTTAACCACATGAAACTATGTACAGTCCACAGATTCTTTATCCACAGATTCATGCATCCACAGCTTGCAAATGTTTTAAAAAATATGTCAATTCCAAATAGCAAGCCTTGATTTTCCCATTTTATATAAGTGACAGCATTTTATAGTCAGCCCTCGGTATCCACGGACTTGCCATCCTTGGATCCAAACATCCACGGATGGCAAGACTGTGTTCTCCCCAATGGTGGTACATGTACATGTCTGAATTGCCATTAAGTTCCATTGTTCCCAATGGCGGTGTGGCCACATGCACGCACCACCTTTGGGGACAACACGGACATGAGCATCTGTGGATTATGGTATCTACAGAGGAGCCCAGAACAGATCCCCCATGGATACCAAGGAGCAACTGTACTATGCCATTGTATTTAATGGAACTTGAGTAACTATGAATTTGGGTATCCATTGGGGGGTGTGGTGGTCCTGGAACCAAACCTCGGTGGACACCAAGGGCTCACTGTATATATAAATACATTTGCTATGCGTATCCTATTGTAATTTAAATCTGTAATTTTAATTTTGCTAGTTGTTTGTGTCCAAATTCAGTGACAGTGGGGGATTATGATTTATGAGTAACGTTAGTACAAACCAGTTTACAAAGGATTCTGTAGTGTGTGTTATGGGAGGAGATTAATGGTTTGTGTGTGAGAGAGAGAGACCATGAGTTTCTGGACGATGCCAACCCTAGTGATACCACTGGGCACCAATTTGCCATCCCTTTTTTCCCAAAGATTTTCTACCTGCAAACAGATATTATCTGCAGCTATTTCCTGGACACCACCCACTCCAAACCTTGTCAGAAAATGGCTGGTGGTGAACTGAGCAGCTGAGGATATAGTATAGACCCAGGTAAGGAAGGTGAGAAAAGCTGCAACATTTGCTCATGGAGTCTGGCACAGCCCAATCCAAATTGCAGAGGGCGTTACATTAGGTGTACATTGCATTCATGCAAAGAGGACATCTAGTCTGCAGCCCAGCCGTGTCTTTCAACGCCAAGCATCTCTCTGCACAGCCTCTCTGTGTTTCTCATTAAATTCTTGGATTTCTTTGCAAACATGACATTTTTGTGGTCCATGCAGGCAGAGGGAGGGCAATCAAAACACCGTAGCAAAGTCATCAATACTTGGGCTGCAGACTTTCTAGCCTCCAGGATGCTTTCCATCTGGATCTGTCCAACGGCAGAAACTGGTGTCCAATTTTGCTGCACATTTGTGTTGCTCTATGTAAACTGGAGGATGAATCCAGAATCACACTCCACACTTCCCTGCATTTGCACTTCATAGGAGCATACCTTCCAAGTGTCCTGGTTGGCAGGAATAGTCCAGATTAATCCTCTATCATCAGGGTGGATAAAAATAAAAGATTAAATAAATAAATAAAACTGGATTTTTAAAAATTTAAATCAGATTTTTTTAAAAATTTTAAATCGGATTTTTTAAAATGAAATTGTATTTTTTTTTTAAATTAAATACATTTTGATGAAAAATCTACCTAAAGATAGTTTTCTGTTTAAGATACATTCTAGTCCAAAGGTAGACTGAAACTGGGATTAGTTTTTAATTAAATTGCATGAGATTGTATAGTTATGCAATATTTAAATTTTTTGGTAAATGAATTCCATGAATCCGTTCACAATGCCATGCTGTTCAAGAAGTTTCTGTAAGATTATTGGGCAATTTTTCTATCTAGAGGATATTACTCCATATACTCAACTATAAGTCAAGGGCATGTTTTGGGGCCAAAATTATGGATTGTTTGTTATCTGTGGATAAGTTGAGACTAGTGTGGTGTACTGGTTTGAATGTTGGACGATGACTCTGGGGACCAGGGTTCAATTCTTCACTTGGCCATGGAAAGCCATTGGGGGACCTTGGGTGAGTCACACCCTCTCAGCTCCAGAAAACCCCATGGGTTTTACTTATGGGTCTCCATAAGTCAGAAATGACTTGAAAGCACAAAATGACATTGCAGGAGCAGGCCATCCAACATTACTTCTTATTTTGCAGCAAAGTAAACTGAGGATAAAGTGGGAGGAGGAGAGAGAAACTGGGACATTTTAAAGCAGCTGAAAAAGTGAAATAAGAGAGGATTTATCAAAACTGTTCCTGCTAAACTGGGACATTTGGAGAGTATGTACGAGATCAGCCATATCATATTTTATTTGTAGCCATGACTGACCTGAGGAATCTTTTGGGAAAGTTTGTCCTTGTTGGTGCTCATTTTCTTCTGGAAGGTCATCCAAAATGGTCTGAACAACACTGCCTCTGCCCATTTTCACACATCACCTATAAATCTGGGATGTTGCCCTTCTTTTTCATCTCCACAACCATAACTCAAAACGAAAAAGAAATCTTCACTGCCTATGTGTATGCTCTATTTTTAAAATGGCCCTCTTCCACTTTCTGCACCTCATTAACCAATCTCACACTTTTCGGGCTGAAAAAAAGCCCATTTTTTTCAAAGCATCACTTCCGCAAATGTCCTTAGATGCTCTGTCAGAAAATTCAGGGCACAGACATGAAAGGGCCATGCACCTTATGGATACCTGCATGACAAACTAGGGATTCATTTCATGCTGCTTTGACCATCAAGGCTTCTTCCAAGAAATCCTTGGTGAGGAGACACAAAGTCCATGAAGGATCTCTACCCACATCTCCAAATTTGAGAACTTACAATTCCAAGTATTTCCTTTGGAAGATGGATGGATGTGAAACACTTTTAGATCTTTCCTGTAGATATGGAGGAATGAGCAACTTGTGGTCCTCAAGTTCTTACTGGACTTCAACTCCCATCAAACCCATCCAACAGTTGAAGAGTTGGATGTACCAAGTTGACCAGAAGCTATTTTGCAAAACAAGGTCTTTGAGGAGCTATTGGGGAAAATGGGTACATTTGTCAAGTAGCAATTGTCAGATGATACAACACAGTCATCCTGAATTGCCTGAAAGGCCATCATCACATGGAAGATGGAGCAAGCTTGTTTTCTGCTGCTCCAGAGAATAGGACACAATGGAGCAATGGATTCAAACTACAGGAAAAGAGATCCCACCTCAATATTAGGAGGAACTTCTTGATTGTTAAGAGTTGTTTGACAGTGGAGTAGATAAGAGGTAAGAGGATTGGATATATTAAGGAAGCAAAGCTAAGCAACAATTGATTTTGAGAGTATCAAATAAGCAAAAAATTCTATCGGTTAACTCAGTTATTTTTAGTGAAGTGGTTCATTTATTACGAAATATTGAATTTAAATAAAGATAAATGTTGAAATGTAAGATAAGTTAAAGATATGGTAGTCCTTGGGGATACTTCTGTTAGAAAGAAACATTTAAATGACGTTTATATAAGATGAAGCCAACTGGGAAGGAAAAATTCAGAAACGATTCAATTATCAAATAGACAGATTTGTGTTTCTTTAATGTTTATATCTGTATTGTATTGTACTGTTTGTTTTATATGTAGAAATATTTGTTTGTATTTTCTGTATGTGTGTATATAAGTGTTTATGTATTTAACGTATTTTATATAATAAAAGTTATTTTTTTAAAAAAAAATAAGCATAGTTTCTTGGGGATTTCTTCATGGGCAGGGGTTGGAATAGATGCCCCCGGGAGGTCCCTTCCAACTATGATGGTATGATTACAAATGTAAGAGCAGAACAGGTCTATTCTCATGCAATCAGTGCTTGTTTAATGCAGAAGACAAGGCAGTGGATTCAAATGAGAAGAAAAGAGATTCCACCAAAAGAGATTGGGAAGAACTTCTTGATGGTTGCAGCTATTCAACAGTGGAAGGGACTCCCTAGGAAGGTAATAGACTCTCTTTTTTAAAAACAGAAGTTGAATGCCCACCTGTCAGGGATACTTTTGCTGTCTTAACTGGCACAGGCTTGGACTAAATGCCCCTGGGATCCCTTCCAGAGAGCCATTGTGATGTAGTGGTTTGAGCATTGGATTAGGGCTCTGGAGATCTGGATTCAAATCCCGGTTCAGCCATGCAAACCCATTGGGTAACCTTGAGCAAGTCATATACTGCCATAGTTTTTTGTGGGTTTTTCGGGCTGTGTGGCCATGTTCTAGAAGAGTTTCTTTCTGACGTTTCGCCAGCATCTATGGCTGGCATCTTCAGAGAACGGTAGCATGGAGGTGTGTGGGGTATATATACGGTGTGACCTTTGTGAACAATACACAGGTTTACATGCTAATCCTTTCAACCATGGGTCACACAGTATATATACCCCACACACCTCCATGCCTCCATGCCCGAAAAACCCACAAAAACTATGGAAGCCGGCCATGAAAGCCTATGACTTCACATATACCGTCAGTCTCATGGGAAGGCAATGGTAAACCTCCTCTGAACAAATCTGGCCAAGAAAAGCCCATGATAGGGTCATAGGCCTATCATGGGGTCGTCATAGGCAAACAAGAACAAATCCCTCTAGATTCTTAACCTTTTTGATTCTAAGATGGATGGACCAGAGAAGTTCTCAGCTGGAGGTTCTGCTGTGGGTCGGATTCAGAAAACCACTGTTTTGAAATAGGGCTCGGTGTCAGCACCAGATTCCTATGCAATCTTGCAATCATCTCTGCTACCAAGGTTTCAGCTGATGTTCTTCCATGGTTGAGGTCTGCAGCAAAACCTTTTGCCTGGGCTTAACTCTTGACCATGGTCTTCTTCTCAGCTTCCTCCTGGGCAAAGAGACCCCCTTTACATCCCTGCAATCACAGGAATGTGTGCTTCCACTTAACCCCAGCCTCTTCCCCAGGGTGCAGTCCATTTTCTGGCCCCTGTATGGCCTCTGCTGTGGGCCTCTCTCCCCCTTTCCTTGCTGAAATGGCAGGGTCCCAAGACGCCTGGGCCAAGGTTTGGTCTTCCGGTGCTAAGTCAGAACACTCCAGGCAAACTGGACAATTCATTTATTGTCAGCCCGATTCCAACAGCCCAGAGAAGGCCATAAAACGAAAAGAGGCAACATAAAACCTCATTAAAATGGAACTTTATTCCAGCACTGAAATCCATATTTTTTAAAAAAAAAAAAAGGAAGAAAAAAATCCAAGCCTCTGGCTTTTCCCTACACTGAGGCTCATAAAAAGTCCAGCTATGCTGGAACTATTTTTGAATGCTGGGACTCAGCCTTAAACCGCAACAGCAATGTTAAAAAAAAGCAAGCATCTCCCAGACCATGTGCAGAAGGCTTCTGTTGTCAGAAGTCATCAATTTTAGGCTTCATCGATCTCAAAATTTCCAAGACAAAGCTGTGTTAGTCTGGAATATCAATAATGCAAAGGGATCTTGTAGCACCTTTGAGACTGTGTGAAAGAACCCGTAGCATAAGCTTTCACAGACTTGGTCTACTTCCTCAGATGCAGTCTCAAGAAAGGAGCAAACACCACCAGCCTGAATCTTACTTTTAGTCCCAACCAGAATTAGAGCCCCTGAATCAATTGGTGAATGGTGGATCAACACATAGGCAAGTCCTTATTGAATCAGTGGTGTTAGCCCAAGGTCTGGCCATCTGCACCCACTGTTTACATCAATAGGGATGTTTGAGACATGTAGCCAAGCAGGCACCCCAGTGCAGGAAACTAGCCATGCCATGTAAGGAGATCTGTGACCATATTTAGAGATCCAGGAGGCTCAGCATGGTGGAAGCTGAAGAGCACATGGCCAGGATAAATCAGTCAAGACTGAAATCTGCATAATCCCTTTATTGATAGGAGTGATGGTGTGGGATAGACCTGGTATTTGCAAAAGAACAAACCTCGGAGTATATTTCCCTCTGGAGGAGATGCTCCATTGTCCAGAGACATTTGTACTGATTGTCTAGTAATTTACAAGTTCTCTTTTCATTGTTCTCTGCTGGAAATTCCCAAAATCTGCCCTTGGATACATTTTGCCCTATAAACATGCCTGCCAAGGCACCCCCAATTTGGTCTCACTCAAGATTCAGACAAACACTCTTGTCAGTATCTTGCTTGACTCCTCCGCATTGCTGGAAGCTGCTGAGCCAATTCCCTTCACAGTGTCCCCTGACTGGAGCCCTGCTTCTGGAACCAATACAGTATTACCTTCTGCAATCCCTAAAGTCACTATCAGCCTTTCATATTGTTAGTTCTTGTGAGTATATGTATGAGCATGCTTTTAGGTGAGTGATGATTCCCTTTTACAAATAAAATTACATTTAGTCCTTGCATTCTGGAATTCTGTTTCTCGGAACCGGTATATATAGGCTCGATCCCTGCTTATGCCCAAGCCCTCTCAGGAACTTTAACTGAGCTAATAAAATTTCCCTATTAAATATTGATTGTGGGTCCTGAGTGGGCACTTTGGGTAACAGTGGGTCTACTCTAGTCGGGATGAACCAACAATTCAGACCTTCATCCAACTGGCAATTTTCTCTGGGAAACTTTCACTGGGGGTTTTATTGGTGGGGTGCTTAGTGGCTGAGCTCCTGACACTGTTAGTTAAAAGAAGCAGAGAGTGAACAAGGCTCTGTGTAGCATAAGGACAGCATGAACTTGGGATTAGTTTGAAAAAGCTATTTGGGGGTCCTACACCTCCCAGAATTCCACAACTAGCATGGCCATAGTTGGAACCCACCTATAAGTTTGAGGCTTTCAAGCCACTGTTCATGCTGACTTGGAGCTGCAGTCTCCTAAAAGTAACTTCTGCAAGCTCTACACCAGACACTACAGCCTTCTCCTCTGGCCTGAAGAACCATCTACAAGCATGGCATTCTACAGCATAAGTCTTTCCAAACTCTGTGGTCATCATCTGAAAGTTGCCCACCATTTAAAAGTTGCCCACCATCTGACAAGACACATCCCTTTGAGTAGATGGTTCACATGTTGAGTGTGTGCAACCTCTCCTAGATTGGCTTGAGGTTTTCTTGAAAGACCAGATAGCACAGATTTGGGGTGCTAATTTTTTATAGTTGGACCACTTGGGTCTCAGGTTATCAGTGGCTCCCACATCAATGCAATGGTGGATCTGCTCCAGTTTTTCAACCTCCTGTTTGAATTGTGGTGCCCAGAACTGGACACAGGATTATTCCAAGTGGGGCCTGACCAAAGCAAAATACAGTGGTGCTATTACTTCACTTGATCTAGATCAGGGATCAGCAACCTTCGCCCTGCGGGCCGCATCCGGCCCCTGCCTGGTCCTGCTGCCTCCGCCACCACCATTCGCGGCTGCGGGGGTCCTCCAAGGCACCATTTTGTGTTCCAAAATGGCGCTCAGAGTCTCGTGCGACCTTTCCCATCCTGCCCCACTATGGGAAAGGTTGCACGAGACTCCGGGCGCCATTTTGGAACACAAAATGGCATCCCGGAGGACCCCTGCGGCCGCGCCGGGCCTCTCCAAGGCCCGATGCGGTCGAGGGAGCCCTCCTGGGGGACCGCCATGCCCATGCTGGGCCTCTCTGAGGCCTGGTGCAGTCGAGGGAGCCCTCCTGGGGGGCCTCCGAGGCCCGGTGTGGTCTTCCAAAATGGTGTCTGTTGTTGTGTGCATGCGCGTGCAAGCGTGTGGCACCATCAAAAATGGCGCCCCACGCTTGCGTATGCATGCACACTACAGCGGTGGTAGTGCGCACGCGGGCATGAGCGGGTGCGCATGCATGGGGACAGGGGGACCGGCCCCACCCCCAAAAAAGGTTGCCAGCCCCTGATCTTGATATTATACTTCTCTTGATGAAACCTAAAATTGGTGAGGTACACAACATTCTTCATTAGAGAAATTTCTACTGTAGTTCAGGGAACTAGACCTTTGTAGCAGAGAATTCTCAGTCTCTCACCAAAGTACAAATCCCAGGCTTCTGAAAAGTGGAGGCATGGCAATTAAAGCAGTATGAAACCAGGTGATCTGTGCAGTGCAAATCTACCCTCTGTATTAAATATAGGCCAATACATATCATCAAGTCTGATACATCAAGGCTGCATCCACACACAATAATCTAGTTTGAGACCACTTCAACTGCCATGGTTCAATGCTATGGTATTCTCGGATTTGTATTGTTGTGAAATATTAACTCTGTCAGAGAATTCTGGTGCCATAATAAACTACAAAGCCTAAGATTCCATGGCAGTTAAAGTGGTGTCAAACTGGATTATTTCTGCAGTGCAGATTCAGCATTAAGCCAGTGACTCCTGTTCGTTGCTTCGGGCTGCATCCACAATGCAGAAATAATCCAGTTTGACACCACTTTAACTGCCATGGTTCCATGCTATGGATCCTGGAAACTGTAGTTTGTTGTGGCACCAGAACTCTCTGACAGAGAAGGCTAAATATCTCACCAAACTCCCAATCCCAGAATATTAAAGCACTGAGCCATGGCAGTTAAATTGGTGTCAAACTGCATTATTTCTGCAGTGTGGGTGCAGCCCTACTGACAGCACAGGTGTTGGACACACAAAAATAGAACAAAAGTCATCTTCCACTTCTTTTTAAAGAAAATCTGAAGAATAAAACAGTACTCAGATGAAACCCCAGGCCACAGATACTCCAAAATCCAGACACTCTCAACAAAAACATTAATCCTTACCTATTTTAGCAAAAACACTCTTACAAACCTCTCCCCTCCCAAAAATTGTATATCAAAAATATAGGTATTGATTGGCATACTTGACAATACAGTTATTCACAACCAGGAGAGCTCAGGAAACCAAAATAATAAACTCTTAAAATCTCCAGCTAGGTACAGACTGAAAAACATACCACAGAAAGCCATCTATATCCCTAAACAAAAGGCAGCATTTTTTTTAAAGAATCAGAGACGCACACGCACCTATTTTATATGTTGCACAGTACCGAAATAAACTGAACGTAAATGATTTGCTTAATGAATGGCTAATTAGAGAGCCATCATTGCAACTCCGTAGGGCAGAGACTCAATGCAGTTAAAACAGCCATTTAAATTCCAGTTAAACACGTACGACTGAGCTGTCTCTCCATCCACACCCTGCGCATGGCATGCGCTCAGCCCCAAAAAGCAAATGTAAGAAGATCTTACATCACTTTCATAAGAAGCTGCAGAGGAACTGATAAACCTCCAAGGAAGCCTGTCCCATAAATGCAGGAACACACGCTGCCCCTCTTTCTAGAGACACTCCTGGTTTATGGTCCCATTAAAAGGTTGCTTCTGGTTGGGCTGAGAGACGGTCAGCTAGTGAGACCGCTACGCATCATTGCTAATGGGTTTGGCTTCTTTTCTCACTCACAGCTTGGAAAAGTTACCTTTGGGGGACCGATAAAACTCTCAGAATCTCTTGGCCCGCATGTCCCCAAATTAATTTTGCAAGTGCTGATCTTACTAGAAAAGAGCTAGAGCATTTTGACAGTGTCTGAAGCAGTGTCTATGCTGCATTTTTAATTTTTTTTACAAAAATTGTAATTAATGTTTTAGTTGTGTCCTTTTTGTAACTTTCGTAAGCCACCTTGAATCCACATTTTGGGAGAATGGTGGGATATAAATCAAATAAATAAATAAATAAATAAATAAATAAATAAATACACTATAGAATTAATGCAGTTTGACATTGCTTTAACTGCCATGGCTCCATCCTATGGAATTATGGGATTTGTAGTTTTGTGGGATATTTAGCCTTCTCTGTCAGAGAGCTTTGGTGCCCCAACAAATTACAAATCCCAGGATTCCTTGACAGTTAAAGCGGTGTCAAACCACATGAATTCTGCAGTGTGGCAGCAGCCCAAGTCTGGAGTAACTCCTACAAGGAGTAAAGGGACAGTAATGGATCTGAATGCCTCTGCCTTTGCAACCGTACATTGGAACTCATTTTACTTCAAGGTAAAGGCAATACATTGGAGAGAAATGCTTTTCAGTAGTCCCAGGACTGTATTATTAAAGCTCCACACCAGTAGTGCTTTAAAAATTGTGATTGTTGCAAATTAATTGCATGTTGGAACAGACTTGCCTTCAATCAGTGGGACATAGCTAGTTGACCATCAAGTGGAGTAGCAAAGACTATATATGAGGAACAAATGAAATGCATAGAAAGAGAAAGAAATGTACATATGCCTTCAGCGCCACCGCAAACCTCTCTGAAATGCGCCGAGGTGGAGCATATGTTTAGCAACACTGTGACTCAGACGCACCGGAGTCCGCATTGTTTGGAGCGACCCTCACTGAGTCAGGGGTCCTGTAGTTGTGACTGGGCAGACAATGACTCAGAAATGCCGGGTTGCCTCTGGAATCGCCCCACAAATTCCTCGGGAATGAGCATCCAGAGAAAGAACAACCCAGGACTGCTCCATCGATACGGCACATGATGTTCTGAACCATGAGTGCAGCTCTTTCTTCCAACTCTGGAAGGGATGTCTTCTATGGTGACTTGTGCACCATGCAACCGAACGGGACCACAGCTCCAAAAACACCCCTGCCCCAGATGCAAGCTAGAAAGTCCCTTCTTTGCCCCTTTGTGCCCTGCAAAGGAACCCATCCAGCTTCTCCCTCGCTTGCAACTCACCTTCAGGTTCTGCTCCTTCTGCTTCCACCGCTGGCTCTGCTGTTCCCCATGGCCTTCCAGCTACCAGATCACACAAACTCTGGAAAAAAGAAAGGGGGAAAGGGGGGTAATTCTTCAGGCTGGCTACATCTGGAGACTTGAGAACACACCCACCCAATCCCCCTTCCTTCGCTCAGTCTTCACCAGAGCCCCCCTTCCCTTGGCAGCCCCATGACATCCAGCCACAAACCCTCATGCTTGCACCACCGCAATGGTAACCTGAGGCTCTCTGGCAGCTCCTGTCAAACAGCCAGGGCTCTGTTAACCATCCAAACAACAGCCAACCTTCCTGCTTGCCCAGGAGGAAAGCAAAACCTTCTTTCTCCCCCCTTCCCAGCTTTGGCAAGTCCCAGCCACACGCTGGAGAAATGCCTAAAAATAATGTCAAAAGCAAAACGCTTGTTAAAAAAACCCCATATGCACAAGAATTCAGAGACTGGGGATGGGGAAAGGGAGCGAGGAAGGAGGATGAAGGGCACAAAGGGGCAAGGAAGGAAAAGCCAGGATCAGGTTGTTGGCCAGAAGAGCGCGCTAACCAGGGATGGACCAAAAATCAGCGGGAGGGAGCAGCCAAGGCAAGCACTCAGGACATAGAAAGCGGCTACACAGATCTACTGGAGCCAGCATGGCAAAATGGTTTGAATGTTGGACTCCAGCTCTGGAGACCAGGGTTCGATTCCTGTTTGGTCATGGAAACCCATTGGCTGACCTTGGCGAGTCACTTTCTCTCAGTCTCAGAGTAAAGCAATGGCAAACCTCCTCTGAACAAATCTTCCCAAGAAAACCCCAGGATAGGTTCACCTTAGGGTTGCCATAAGTCCAAAATAACTTGAAAGTACACAACAGCAACAGGCCTACTCAAATTGTGTTGGGATAGAGGTTGAGAGGAGCTGGAGAGAAACTGAAGGAAGCCATCATCTCACCATCTCCAGATAGTCTCCCAGGTGTTGCCGAAAGAAAATTGGAACCATCAGTGATTTGGATTCTGATCCAGAATCTAGAAATCAGCGAGGAATCCTTAGATAATATGGCCTATTGGGAGCTTATCTATGGCAATATCATTCCGTTGTTTCCAACTTGTACAAGTTGTTTCCGACTTATGGCAACCTTCATGGGGTCCCCGTAAGTTGACAGGCGACTTTAAGGCACATACACACATAAGGCAAACCTATCAAGAGAGTTTTTGCCTTTGCCTCCCTCTGAGGCTGAGAGAGTGTGACTTACCCAATCTTACTCAATGAGTCTTCATGGCTGAGCAGGGATTTGAACCTTGGTTTCCAAAGTCCTGGTCCAGTGCTCGAACCACTATGCCATGCTTCTCCTCAATGTTTTTGTCTATCTGTTTGGAATTGCTTCCGCATCACTTCTCATTATTTGACTCACAACGGTTATCTTTTCGCAGAAGCACTGTCAATATCAATCTCAATGTAGGTGTCAATATTTCATAATATTTTCTCTCTCTTTGTCCAGGTTTGCTATCTGTTTGGATTGTTACATTTATTATTATTGCTACTGTTTTTGTTATTGTTGCTACAGTTACTGTCAGGAAGTACTTCCTAATATTTAGGTGGAATCTCTTTTCCTGCAGCTTGCATCCATTGTTCTGGGTCCTATTCTCTGGAGCAGCAGAAAACAAGCTTGTTCCCTCCTCAATATGACATCCCTTCAAATATTTAAACACAGCTATCATATCACCTCTCAACCTTCTCTTCTCCAGACTAAACAAACTAAACAGCTCCCTAAGCTGCTCCTCATAGGGCTTGATGTTTTCCAGACCTTTCACCATTTTAATATTCACCAATATTTTGTTTAAATATTTGAAGGGATGTCATATGGAGGTTGGAGCAAGCTTGTTTTTCTGCTGCTCTAGAGATTAGGCCATGGAGCAATGGATTCAAAGGACAGGAAAAGAGTTTCCACCGAAACATTAGGAAGACCTTCCTGACAGGAAGAGCTGTCTGACAATGGGATAGACTGCCTCAGAGTGTGGTAGAGTCCCCTTCTTTGGAGGTTTTTAAGCAGAGGTTGCGTGGCTATCTGTCACAGGGAGGGCTTGGACGCTGTCTTCCTGCATGGCAGAAGGGCTGGACTGGATGGCTCTTGGGGGTCTTTTCCAGCTCTAGGGTTCTATGGTTCTTAAAATGAATGGCACTTTGATATGCTAGCATCTTTAACTGTGCTTTAACTTTTTAAACTTTATCTCGTTTTAGATTTCTTGCAAGCCTCCCTGGATCCTGTGTTAGGAGAAAGGTGGGATACAAAAAACAAACAAACAAACAAACCCAAAACAAAACAAAAACAAACAAACCAAGCAAACAAACAAACATTGTGTATATGTGAAACAGGAGCAGTGGAGGATACTGAACATTATCTTTTACAATGGCCCCTTTATACAGCCCTCAGGCAAAGGTTCCTTGGTCATGTTTTATATCCTCTTTCTGACTGATCCCGTACTCAGCAAATCTGTATTCTTTTGGCTTGTAATGATGTATACATTAACTCCATGGTAGCAAAATTTGGTTTAGCAGGAGCAAGATTAGGCTTAGGGGGGATGCAGACGGTGAAAGCCGTTGTCTTCAATCCCAGGAAGGCGAGGGGCAGCCAGATACTGGGCACCATCCCGTTCCTGAGGACATCATCAGAGTGACGGCCCGTCCACATGACGGGCACTCTGATAACGTCCTTCCGGCTTATTGTCCGGACACACTGAGCCAGAAGAGATGCCGAAGAGCCGCACCACACCTCTTGCGGTGCGCCTTTCATGGCTTGCGGAAGGAGCACTATTTTAGCGCTCCTTTTGCAGGCAGCGAAAGGGAGGATTGGGGCCGAGGTGTTCGGCAGCCTTGGCCTCGATCTTCCTCTTCTGGGGGCGGCCAGGGCCGCTCGTCTGCATCCGCCCTAAGTTAACAAGCTGGAGGTAAGAATTAGAAGTCTCACTTGTCTTATGTTTTTTAATCATTATTATCGTATCATATTAATGGTTCCTTTATAAATTCTTATAATTGCTGTGCCCTGTTTTCATATATTGTTTTTGTATTCATTGGTTTGATCTGTACCAAATTGTGATGGCTTTTAGCTATTAACAATAAAGTTATTACTTACTTAGGGGGGGATGCAGACGGGCGGCCATGGGCCGCCCTGAGAAGCAGAGGATTGGGGTCGAGGCTGCCCCATGCCTCGGCCCCAATCCACCCTTTCGGCGACTGGGAAAGGAGTGCCAAAATAGCGCTCCTTTCCCAAGCCGCAGAAAGGGAACCGCAAGAGCTGCCATGTGGCTCTTTTGCACCTCTTCCAGTGCAGCGTGTAAAAATGCTGCACCAGAAAGACGTCATCAGAGCGCTCACCGTGTGCAACAGTGGGCGCTCCGATGATGTCTTCAAGAAGGGGTTGGGCGTCTGGCGTCCCATCCCCTTCCCTGGCTCCAGGATGGTGCTTTGCACCATCTGCAGAGCCCCTTACTTACAAATGGAGGGAGAGAGAAGGAAGGAAGTCAATCCAGAGAGACTGCCTTTTCCCCTTGCCTTGAAAACCAGCACAGCATAACCTCCTTCCTTCTGGAGCTGTGCAGCAAGGGAACTGTGCCTTGGCTCCAGAAGCCTTTTGGCCCCGGGGCCAGCACAGCCGTGACTCTGCTTCCAGGCACGGAGGGGACGGGTCAGCCAACAGGCGCCCTCCAAAGCAAACAGCCCACCGTTTCTGCCTCGGAATGAGAAGGTTGCATTCCAGTAACATACAAAACAACCCTCTGCGGCTCCTAAAACAAAGGCCTCCTTTGGGTCTCTCTGGATTCTAAGTATACCTGAGGATTGGTATGAAAAACAGCCCTCTCCCCAAAGATATGTATGGGGGACCTAGGGGCTATGCAGACGGGCAAAAAGGGGTGCTTTGAGGGTGACTTGTAGGTGTGGCCTTTAGACGACGCGTGTGTAAAAGTCTTCAGGAAAGTGCCCTCTAGTCGTTGTATGCTGAGAAAAGCCGCTCCAAA
>CM034703.1:1554580-1564745 GCA_020142125.1 Phrynosoma platyrhinos
CAATCCACTCTTTTTCCAGCCCTGGAAGGAGCGCTAAAATAGCGCTCCATCTGCAAGGCACGGAAAGGGCGCCGCATGAGACGGCACGCTGCTCTTCAGCATCTCTTCCGGCTCAGCATGTCTGGATGCTGAGCCGGAAGGATGTCATCGGAGCGCCTGTCGTGTGCAACTGGCATCCGGCTACCCTCCTCTTCCTGGGATTGAAGATGGCAAAGGTGCTACAAGATCTCTCTACATACTCAAACTTGAACTTGATGTGGTATGAACTTGCAGGACTTGAGCGGAGCAGAGGAGGACAAGGGTTCTTGGAGATGTCTCATCCAAAGGATCACCATAAGTTGGGGTCTCCTTGAGGCCAGTTATCAACAACAACAAACTTCAGGATACTCAAATGCAGGGAGAAGACTGCATAGGAATATTCATATTCTCCTGCAATGAGGAAAAACCTTCTGGAGGGTGAAGAAGTCAAAGGATTTCCTTCTCTAAATGGCACTCGGTCATTCTCCTTCCAGCAAGGACGTCCCTTCCGATGGCCGTCTCTTTTCCCGTCTTTGGTGGCCACCACCACAAGGACCGTGCCTCCTTCCCACCTTGTTAGAGCCGAGCTCTGCATTTCTCTCCCTGTTTGAAGATTAATACACACGCTTGGAGGCCTGGGGGCCTGGACTTCCCGGCTGCACATGCCACCCAAAGAGAGAGAACAGACCGGGCAATGTTCCATAAGGGTCTCCAGTTACTGCTGGGAACCTGACACCCCACTCAGGCTGCCAGATGCTTCCACAACCTTTGCACCAATACAAGGACAATGCACAGCTGCCAGTTTGCCACAGCAGCCCTCCTGAGGTTTCAATTTCGGCTCCAAGGTGGTTATCTGGAATCCAAGAGGCACGTTTCAGGGTTGCATTCCCAGTCACAAGGAGTGCTGACCTGCACACTGAGACCCACCCTGATTTCAGAAAGGCCTTCAACAAGGCCGTGCCTTTGACTTCTTCAGCCTCATGTGCAAGGACTAATAATCACTGCTGTAGGTTTTTCATCATTGCAGGAGAATATGAATATTTCTATACAGTCTTCTCACTACATCTTCAAAAAGGGGGAAAAAGAGGATCCCAACAACTATTGCTCAGCTAGTCTGATACCAATACCAGGAAAGATTCTAGCACAGTTCATTAAACAGAGAGTCTGTGAACATTTAGAAGGGAATGCCATAATCACTAAAAGTTAACATGGGTTTCTCAAAAACAAATCATGCCAGACTAATCTGATCTCTTCTTTTGATAAAATTACCAGCTTGGTAGATGAAGGGAATGCAGTAGACATAGCATATCTTGATTTCAGTAAGGAGGAGGGAGCTACCGGTAGCTTGTTTTCTGCTGCTCCAGAGAATAGGACTCAGAACAACGGATGCAAGCTATAGGAAAAGAGATTCCACCTTAACATTAGGAGGAACTTCCTGACAATGAAAGCTGTTCGGCAGTGGAAGATATTCCCTCGGAGATTTTGGTGGAGTCTCCTTCTTTGGAGGTCTTTAAACAGAGGCTGGATGGCCATCTGTCAGGGATGCTTTGATTGGGAGTTTCTGCATGGCAGAATGGGGTTGGACTGGATGGCCCTTGTGGTCTCTTCCAACTCTACAATTCTATGATTCTCCAAGGTCAACCACTGGGTTTCCATATCTGAGTGGGGATTCGAACCCTGGTCTCAGAGAGTTCTAGTCCAACACTCAAACCACCATGTCATACTGGGCGAGTGATGGCCTTTTGGAGAAAAGAGGTTCCCACTTTGTCCTGTAAACCTGTTGCGTTCCACCTTCAGAGGGGAAAAAGGAAGCAAAATTTCTGAAGGAGGATGGAGCCGATGGCTTTTGCATCATGTGTTTCATTTTAATTTTCTGCCTCCTGGGCTCCAGGGAGAGACACTTGACTGCCTGCCAACACTTATCCTGCACTCTTTAATTTGAGCCCTTTTATGAGCTGCGAAGAGTGAGATTGTTGGGCTGAGAGGAAGGCAAATTCCAAATTTTGCAAAAGCAGAGCTTCTCCCGTTGCAAAGGGTCTGGGGCTTTGCCAATGGCTTGGGGCTGTTCTCTGGTTCAGATTTAGCCCCACAAACTCCACATCTGGGATGCTATTTGCCCCAACAGACAGGAATGCCTGCACAAGTAGACAGGAGCTGTTGCAAAATACATGGTGTTTGTTTTCTCCAGTCTGCTGCAAAATGCATGGTGCAATCCCCTGATCCTTTGATTCTAGGCTTCTCTAGTCGCTAAAAGGAGTTGGAATTTTATTACCAGTCTTTTATTGCTCTTTGTCTCTAGCCCTCACATGGCCAATAAGGGGAGCAGTGTCAGTCTGCACTGAAATCTCTCAATACTACCTGAACTGACAATATCCCAGACAGAACATAGACCTGAAAGCATCCAAGGGAGCTGTGTTGGCCACATAGCAAACCCAGGACCATCCAAAATACATCCAACAGGGATACCTTTATTGGGCCAACCAAAATGCACCTTATGCATGTTGCAAGCTTTCAAAGCTTCACTGGATTCTTCATCAGGCCAGGTGTTAAAAAAAACCACACAGGAGAAAAAAATTGAAACTGTTAGTCATGCAATTTTCTGGTTTTGTTGTCACTTCAGATGATATGGTTGGATACTTCTTGCAGGCTGGCACAGGTGGGAGATTCTCAAATTCCAGGAAATTTAACTTCCATTTGCAACACAAAAAAGATACTTCCTTTGCAATCCAATATATCTCCTTTCTTGGTGAGTGTCCTGTGGCCAACCAAAGGATGGAGACGTACTGGATTGCAAAGGAAGTATCTTTTTGGGTCGCAAATGGATGTTAAACTTCCTGGACTTTGAGACTCTCCCAGTTGCCACTTGGCCAGAAGGATGAGGTGCCAGCCTGCAACAAATATCCCTCCATGTCATCTGAATGGTTCCCAATTGGCAAAGGAATCAGACAAGGCTGCATAGCTTCACTCTATCTGTTCAACTTGTATGCAGAACATATTATAAGAAAAGCAGGCTTGGACACAGGAGAAGGAGGAATGAAAATAGGAGGAAGAAATGTCAGCAATCTAAGATATGAAGATGACACCATAGTACTAGCAGAAAAGCCCACAGGAAGATCAAAGTGCAAAGGCAGGCTTAATGTTGAACATAAAGAAAACAAAAATAATGACCCCCAAGGACCTTCACAAGTTCACCCTAGACAATGAAGAAATAGAAATAGTAAAAGATTGCCCATACCTGAAATCAAACACTGATAGAAATGGGGACTGCAGTCAGGAAATCAGAAGACTAAGAATGGGGAGGGTAGCTATGAAAGAACTGGAAAAGATCCTAAAATGCAAAGTGTACAAAAGTCAGAATCACACAAGCCATCCTATTCCCTATTCCCATGGATAGATGTGAGAGATGGACAGTCAAGAAAGAAGATAGAAAGAAAATCAATGCATTTGAGAGAATGTGTTTCTGGAGAAGAGTGCTGAGGATCCCATGGACAGCCAAGAAGTAAAACAAAGGGGTCCTAGAACAGATCAAATCAGAAATCTTTCTGGATGCCAAGATGACCAAACTGAGGCTGTCGTATTTTGGTTAAATCATGAGAAGGGAGGACTCACCGGAGAAAACAATACTGCTAGGAAAGGTGGAAGGAAGCACAAAGAGAGGAAGACCATATGCTAGATGGATGGAGTCTATTAAGGAGATCATGGATATGAATTTGCAGAAACTGAGCAGATCAATGGAGGACAGGGGATCTTGGAAATGTCTCATCTATAGGATCGCCATGGGTCGAGATCAACTTTAGGGTGGATACCAATAACAAAACACCTGAACATGCAGATCTATGGCTAACATCTTCAATTTTCTTCTCCTGTATGGTTTTTGACACCTTTCGCCTGACGAAGAAGAAGCCGCTGAAGCATCTATGTCCAATAAACATAGAATGCAGTCCTGTAACTCTTAACATCACCAGCATTTTTCTCCTGTATGGTTTTCAGCATCTTTGATGAAGAAGGCAGTGAAGCTTTAAATGTTTGCATAAAGTACAGGTTGAGTCTCCCTTATCTGAAACGTATTTGGGATCAGAAGTGTTTTGGATTTTGGATTTCGCCCCCCCCCCGCTACCAGCTTTTGGAATATTTGCACATACAAAATGAGATATCTTGGGGTGCACCTACACTGAAGAAATAATACAGTTTGACACCACTTGAACTGCCAAGACTCCATCCTGCAGAATCCTGTGATCTGTAGTTTGATGATACGCCAGCACTCTTTGGGAGAGAAGGTGAAAGACCTTGCAAAACTACAGATCCCAGGATTCCATAGGCTAAATTTATAGCATTTATAGTGGTGTCAAAATGCATCCTTTGAAGATGGGATTCAAGTCTAAACCCAAAATTCATTATGTGTCTTGTACAGCTAATACACATAGCCTGAAGGTCATTTTATACACTATTTTCGATTTTTTTAGAACAACTCTGGAGACGACCATAGTTCGATTTCCAGCTTGGCCATAAAACTCGCTGGGTGACTTTGGGCAAGTCACACTCTCTCAGCCTCATTTTTTTCTTCAGTCCCCAAATTTTCTAGTACTGCAGTCACTTTAAACTTCAGCTGAGTTATTTAGAAATAACAATGTAAGCATCCAAAGAAAAGGAGGCAGCAGGTAAAGTGACCCAAGGAATGCAAATATAGCAAATAGAAGAGTCTGAACCATTTTCAGCGTCTTGCTCTCTGCAACGCAAGAAATTTGGAAACTGAAAGAAAATTTTATTGAAGGGGCAGAATTCTTATTTGGGGAGGCAATTCCCCCATTTTGCTCCAAAATGGTGTATTGAGCAGAATATATTTCAGTTAATTCAGCCCTGCTTGAAATTTTTGCACCAAATGGCTTTGGAAGCAGCATATGAACAGCAGGAAGTCAGGATGAGACTTGGGAAGCATCTACAATGTAGAAATAATGTATTTGATACCACTTCAAGTGCTGATGTTCCACTCCTATGGAATCCTGGGACTCATAGTTTTAGCATTCTCTGCCAAAGTGTGCTGGTGCCTCACAAAACTAGAAATCTCAGGATTCTGTAGGAATGGGTGCCATGGCAGTGAAAATGATGCCAAACTGCATTATTTCTGCAATGTAGAGGCACCCTTTGATTTTGGCTGGATCTAGATTGCAGAAATAATGCAGTTTGACATTGCTTTAGCTGCCGTGGCTCAAAGCTATGGAATTCTGGGATTTGTAGTTTTGTGAGATATTTAGCCTTCTCTCTCAGAGAGCTCTGGTGCGCAAACTACAAATCCCAGGGTTGCATAGCATGGAGCCACGGCAGCTAAAGCGGTCTCAGACTGCATTAATTCTACAGTGTGGCAGCAGCCTAGATTTCCTATCCTCATCTAGACCCAAATATTGCTGCGAAAAGGACCTGAGATAAGAAAAAATCCTGCCCATTTGGTTGCCACAAAGGGCTAAGATGTTCGTTCTCAGCAAAGCAATGCCTCCCTGTTTTTCCTCCCTCTTTTCTTATGGAAGGAAAATGGCTGATCAGGCTTCAGCTTTATTTCATTATTGATTTAAGAGAAATCAAATTAATCTTAGTTATCCGAGCTCATTTCTCCTTAATCCCTAAAGAATCAAACATCAGCAAAACAAACAAATGAACAGGAACCATCCCCAACCCACAAATCACAAGAACTACTTGGTCTGCAGAACTTGGAAAAGTTCCTTGCTTTAGGCCAGGGGTAGGCAACCTTTTTGAGCTGGGGGCCGGGTTGCTGTCCCTCAGACAATTGGAGGGCCGAAGCAAATAAATAAATAAATAACAAAAATAAATTAATTAATTAAAAATAATTCCTACATACACTGCACACATCATATTTTGAAGAGAAAAAAAAAACAGAATTGGTTTCAAGGAGGAGTTGCCTTTGTCTTCCTCTGGGGCTGAGAAAGTGTGACTTGCCCAACCACTTTCATGGCTCCATCTTGCAAAATCCTGAGATTTGCCAGAACCAGAGAAAGCTTGCAAAACTACAGATCCCTGGATCTCATAGGACAAAACTTACAGCACGTAAAAGTGGGGTCAAACTGCATTATTTCTCCAGTGCAATTTAGATCTAGGAGTGCATCTGCACTGTACTAATAATGCAGTTTGACACCACTTTAACTGCCCTGGCTGCATCCTACAGAACCCTGGGATTTGCAGTTTGGTGTGGTACATAAACACATATATACATACACACGCACATGTATACACACACACACACATATATATATATATACATACATATATATACACACACAGAGACATACACACACACACAAAGATATATACACATATAGACATACACACACACACACACACACACACACATATATATATATATAGATATATATATAGATATATAGATATATATATAGATATATATATACAGTTAGACTACAGCTCTCAATACTCTTCCACCAGCATTTCTGGGAATTATAATCCAGACAAGTCATTTTTAGAGGTTAGGTTAATCTAGCAGGAGAAACTTGCTTTTGGAAGAGAGGTGCATCCCATTTGTCGGTTTCCCTGCACAATCGGACACCGAGGCTGCACTAATAGTGAAACACAACTATTCCGCACTCGATCCCAGACCAAGTCTAGTCTATCCGAAGGATCCCATCTTCCTATATGAATGTCTTGGAGCTCTAAGACCTAAGAAAGAGAAGAGAGCCCTTCTCTTTTCCCCATCATATTCTTAGGCTGATTTGTAGGAACAAGGGACACAGGGCCTTTTCCGTGGCTGCTCCCCTCTAGAGGCTGAATCTGCACTACAGAAGTAATGCAGTTTGACACCACTTTAACTGCCAGGGCTCAATGCTATGCAATTCCAGGGTTTGTAGATCTGTGAGATATTTAGCCTTCTGTGTCAGAGAGCTCTGGCGCCACAACCATAAATCCCAGAATTCCATAGGCAGTTAAAGTGGTGTCAGACTGAGTTATTTCTGCAGTGTGGATACAGCCAGACTGTATCTCTGGGGAGGCCAAGGTAGCTCTTTCCTTGCTCTCCTCCCATAGAGAAGTGAATATTTTCCTGTTCCACCAGGCTTTTAGGAATTTACTGTGATGGGCTTTAAATAGTGTGCTGTATGGTCTATCACTGTTTTTCGACCTTTTAAATCTGGACTGGACTGGTGAGGAGACTTTTGAGCACAGGCTCAGAGACCCCGGGTGTGAAACCCACAGCTACCTGATGTGGAAAAAAAAATCTGCTAGGTACTTCAAAGAAAAAATGACATGATATGTTCAGGACGTGACACCACACTTGTGATAAGAGTCTAGGAAGGTGTCCAGTGCCAGGATTCATGGGATCAGTGCCAAAGCTTAATGCAATCCTAGGCTGCATCAACAGAAATCTAGTGTCTAGATCAAGGGAAGTAATAAAGGCAAAGGTAAAGGTATTCTCCCTTTTCGGGGTGGCAAAAGGGAGGATCGGGGCTGCGGCATGGGATTGCCATGACCCCGATCCGCCGCTTCCCGGGGCGGCCCAGAGCCACTCGTCTGCAGCCCCCCAAGACACGAAACAATGGACTCAAACTACAGGAAAAGAGATTCCATCTCAACATTAGGAGGAACTTCTTGGCAGTAAGAGCTGCTTGACAATGGAAGACACTCCCTCAATGGAGAGTGCTGGAGTCTTCTTTAGAGGTCTTTAAACAAAGGCTGGATGGCCATCTCTCGGGGATGCTTTGATTGTGTATTCCTGCATGGCAGGAGGTAGGAATGGATGGCCCTTGACGTCTCTTCTAACTATGATTCTATGATTGTATTCTGGGCCATTCAGCTCCAAACCCGAGACATACTCCTTTTATCATAGATTTTAAAAAGTCACCATTGCTCTGGATCTTCCTAGAAGATCATAGAATCATAGAATCCTAGAGTTGGAGGAGACCCCAAGGGCCATCCAGTCCAACCCCCTGCCATGCAGGAACTCTCAATCAAAGCATCCCCGACAGACGGCCATCCAGCCTCTGCTTAAAGACCTCCAAGGAAGGAGACTCCACCACTCTCCATCAGGAGCCCTCTGTCTCCAATGCTGGGCATCTGTTCGCATGGCCATCCTGATGTGACCGTCGTTGCCACCAGTAGCCTTGCTATGAGGGCAGAACGAGGTGCCAGCCTATGATTGTCACTGGGCATCTCATTCTGACATCAGAAGCAAGCAACTTGCTGTGGTGATGACCATACTGGCCAGCATAACAGGATACATGTGTGAACAGATGGTGGCTAAGGTAACAGGGGGAAGTCAAGACAAATCCAGGGCCAGGATACTCCTGGCTATCCTCAGAGTAACCTTGCCAGTGCAGAGAGGACCTATGTTGGAGGAGGCACCTGCTGCCTTGAAGGAGGCCATGGTATGCCCTCTCCTGAAGAAGACCTCCCTAGACTCAGGGCTATATGGGAACTACTGTGGTATTGCAAATATCCCCTTTTTGGGCAAAAAGCTTGAGCAACTTCAGGTGTTCTTGGAGGAAATACATGAACCCAATTCAGTCTGGGCTTTAGCCAGTATTTGGCACTGCAACAGCCACTGGGCTGTTGCAGACCGGCATGCCGGCCACCCCAACTCTGTCCTCATGGCACGCACCATTACGCACGGCGCACTGGCGTAAGGATGCCCTTCTGGCGCAGCGTGCAGACACGCTGCGCCGAAAGGGTATGGAAGAACCACAGTGCTGGCTCTTGCGGCGGCAAAAGGAAGGATCGGGGCCACAGCATGGGGTTGCTGTGGCCCTGATCCGTCGCTCCCTGCCGCCCCAAACGGGCCGTGTGCATTGTCCCTTAGTTTCTCTAGTTAAGATGGGGAAGTACTGGAAAAGAGAAGGTTAAGAAAGGATATGATAGCCCTGTTTCAATATTTCAAGGGATGTCATGCTGAAGATGGAGCAAGCTTGTTTTCTGCTACTGCAGAGAATAGGACCCAGAGCAATGGATGCAAACTCCAGGAAAAGAGATTCCACCTGAACATTAGGAAGAACTTCCTGAGGGCAAGAGCTGTTCGACAGTGGAAGATGGTCCCTCGGAGATTGGTGGAGTCTCCTTTTTTGGAGGATTTTAAACAGAGGCTGGATGGTCATCTGTCACAGCGAGTGCTTTGATTGTGTCTTCCTGCATGGCAGACTGGGTGTCACTTGGGCGTCTCTTCCAATTCTAGTTTTCCGGGATTCTACTCTCTTGGTCTTTATGGATCTGTCAGCAGCTTTTGATACTATTGATCATGGGATCATACTAGATCAGCTCTTTGGGATGGGAGTAGGAAGCACTGTTCTACACCATATCCATTCCTTTCTAGGAGATGAACATGTGCATTTGGGTTGGCTCAATAAACATATAATTGTTTTGTGGATTTTGGATGTTATTGCACTTTTCTAGGAAAAGATTCCCATTCCCTGTTCCTGGAGGCCCTATGGCTCAGAGTGCTTGGTACCAGCTTTAACTGCTATGATAGCTACAACCTTTTCTGAACTGAGATAACCTAGCCACAGTAGTCCAAGGATTGGCAACCTCACAATTAGACCACTGCAATGCACTCTGCGTGGGGCTGCCCTTGGAGAAGACTGAGAAGTTGCAGCTAGTGCAAAATGCAGCATCTCGACTGCTGACTGGAATACCAGGTAATGCCAGTCTTAAAAGAATTGTACTGGATCCCAATGCATTTGCAGTCTGAATCTATCAAGAAAAAGCAAACTGCTACAGCCTCTCTCTCCTATCTTCCCTGTTCTTCTGCATTGATATCTTTTGTCCTCTTGACCATAATCTTATGTTTCTCATGTCCTGGTTTTCATCTGTGAAATGTTGGAGGATATGAAATTGCAAACTGCATGACTTCAAAATCGTTTGCTTTTGAGTAGAGCTAGAAGGCTCTGGCAGATCAAAGAAACTGGATATGGACTTTATTGGCCTTTATGACTCCTTGGATGGGGTTAAATAAAATAAAAAAATTCATTTCCCTGACTGGCAACCCTTCTCAAGGGAAATAAAGCTTTTTATATTTGTATTTATTTATGATAAAATTTCTAAGGAGCCTTCCTCTGTGATGCAGAAACAAGGCAGCTTATAAAAACAAAAAAAGCCCAAGCAGCAACATATCATATTTTTAAAAAATAAAATTAAAAAA
>CM034703.1:1576485-1587339 GCA_020142125.1 Phrynosoma platyrhinos
GAAGAGAAGGTTGAGAGTGGATATGATAGCCCTGTTTAAATATTTGAAAGGATGTCATATTTTGGAGCTTGATTTCTGCTGCTCCAGAGACTAGGACCCGAAACAACGTGTACAAGCTCCAGGAAAAGAGATTCCACCTCAACATTAGGAGGAATGTCCTGACAGTAAGCTTTTTGACAGTGGAACACACTCCTTCCTTGGAGATTTTGCTGGAGTCTCCTTCTTTGGAGTTTTTAAACAGAGGGTGGATGGCCATCTGTCAATGGGGATGCTCTGATTGAGAGTTCCTGCATGGCAGAATGAGATTGGGCTGGATGGCCCTGTTTCTATGATTCTATGATTCTACCTATAAATCAGGGTAGGACAAACGGATGGAGGAAAAATTCTAGAGTAGAGTTGGGGAAGATGTGTTCCTCTGGATATGGTTGGACTGCAACATAGCCAATGACAAAGAATGCTGGGAGCTGCAGTCCAACAACAACATCTGCGGGAGGGGGGCCTACATGATTCCCACCTATTCTGTGCCAGAACTGGCTGCAGTTCCAGGCTTCTCCAAGACTTTCTTTGGCACTGAAAACTGACATACATTACTGCTACAAGATCAGCTTTACCAGGGGTAGGCAACCTTTTATCCCCTTTAAGGGCCGAGGGACTTCAGCTCCCAGAAGCCTCAGTCATGTTGGCCAATGGTCCCATGTTGGCCAATAGCTCCTGGGATTCTGGGAACTGAAGCCCCTTGGCCCTTAAAGGGGAAAGGTTACCTACCCCTGAGCTTTACTGATGGTAAGTGTTCCAAAGGATGATCTCCACCAGAGGAGCCTTCCAGCCCTTTTATTGATTGGCTCCAGAATCCCCTCAAAGTAGAAGTGGGTCCCATACAATCCTCCCCGCACTCTCCGGTCCTCCAGGAGGAATCTGCTGCAGCCTCAGAAATCGAGGCTTGCGGCTACCTCCCAGAGGGCTTTTTCTGTTGTCGCCCCCAAACTCTGGAACGGCCTGCCGGACGAGATCCGTCAGCTAACATCGTTAGACAGCTTTAAAAGGGCTGTCAAGACTCTTTCGGCAGGCCTTTCCAGATTAAAAATACTCCCCGGCCTCAGATATGCCCACCCCATGGATCCTTACGTGGCCCCATCTAAGGATGGTAGGATCATGGCCGCTGGGTCTATATATTGCTTGTGTGTAGTTTATTGAACTGTACTTGTTGTTTGTTTTAATTGTTTTAATCCTTATTGATTTAATACTGTTTTAAGGGGGGAGGGGTCTGTGGGATCGGATTTGTATATGTTTTACTGTTGTAAGCTGCCTTGATTGGGTTACCAAAGGGCGGGATATAAATAAATTTATTATTATTATTATTATTATTATTATTATTATTATTATTATTATTATTATTATTAATTCTATGCAGACCCTCCCCTGGCCAGCAATCCAGATCTCCGCAGCTGGATCAATGAGGAGGAGGAGGCCCTGAGCTGGAATGGACCCCTCAAATTGCACAGCTTATGCAAAAAGAAAGAAAGAAAGAAAGAAAGAAAGAAAGAAAGAAAGACATATCTTACAAAGTCACTTGCACACCCTTTCTATACAGGTTGCAGCCACCCAAAGCTATTTAACATCACCCCTCCCCAAAAGAATTGTCTTTGGAAACCACCAATGGACTGTCAGCCCATTTGGGGGTTTCCTCCTTTTTTGATTTTTGATCCTCCATATAGGGCTAGGAAAGTCCCCGGAGAAGCAGTAAACTGCTCTAGACCTGCCCAAATTGACCATGTCTTAGCAGAGGAAACATCTGGTTCTGGAGGGCCACCTTCTCCTAGGGTTTGTTGGATACTGAAGGTGCCTGCTTCTCAGGGACACTTTATCTGTGGATTCCCTGCACTGGCAGGGAGTTGGGCTGGATGGCCTTTGGGACCCCTTCCATCTCTGTGACCTTGTGTGTGTGTTGTATGCCTTCAAGTCACTTCCATATTATGGTGACCCTAACACAACCCTATCATGGGGTTTTCTTGGCAAGATTTGTTCAGAGGAGGCTTGCCATTGCCTTCCCCTGAGGCTGAGAGTATATGACTTGCCAAGGTCACAGCTTCACAGCTGTGTTCACAAGGTCGCAGTGAGTTTCACAGCTCTACAGAACAGGACCCAGAACAATGGATGCAAGCTCCAGGAAAAGAGATTCCACCTCAACATTAGGAGGAACTTCTTGATAGTGAGAGCTGTTTGACAATGGAAGATGCTGCCTTGGAGAGTGATGGAGTCTCCTTCTTTGGAGGTCTTCAAACAGAGGCTAGATGGCCATCTGTCAAGTTTGATTTGAGTTCCTGCATGGCAGAGAGTTGGACTGGATGGCCCTTGTGGTCTCTTCCAACTCTATGATTCTATGATTTGGGAAGATAAGCAGGGTGAACCCTGGTTAGTCCTTGGATGGGGGAGCATCAAGGAAGACCAGGTGCTGTAGGTTGCATTTCAGAGGATGGAAATGGCAAAACCACCTTGCCTAAGGATTCCTGGACCAATTGACAAGCAACATGAAAGCACATATATCATACTATCCAACTGTCCCAATTTGGCACAGTCCCAATTAATCCTCTGTCACCCCACTTTCTCCACCGCTTCTACAGTGCCCCAGTTTCTCCCTCCCTCCTCCTCTTCCTTTGTCCTCAACCTATTTCATTTGCTGCAAGCTGAGTTCAAAGTGGCAAAATAGTTAGCACTCAATTTGCTCAGGTGGGGGAGAGGAGAGGCAGGGACATAATCTTAGTATCATAGAAACATAGAGTTGGAAGAGATCCCAAGGGCCATCCAGTCCAACCCTATTCTGCCATGCAGGAACTCAAAATCAAAGCATCCTCGACAGATGGCCATCCAGCCTCTGTTTAAAGACCTCCAAAGAAGGAGACTCCATTACTCTTTGAGAGAGAGTGTGTATTACTGTTGAACAGCTCTTACTGTCAGAATGTTTTTCCTAATGTTGAGCTGGAATCTCTTTTCCTGTAGCTTGCATCTGTTGTTCAGGGTCTTAGACTCTGGAGCAGCAGAAAACAAGCTTGCTCCATCCTCAATGTGACACTCCTTCAAATACAGGACTCAGGCAAAAGTAAACTGCAGCAGCTTCTCTTAACTTGTGCATTCTTCTTCATTAAAAACCACCAAAAAAGGCTGCTCTGCCACACATGGTCATTTCCATCTCTGAAATGTTGGAGGGCAAGATGAGAGCAGAATAGGCTTCCGCTGAAGTCATTCACCTCTCGGCTTTCTGTTTAAATGTTTTTGGAGTTAGATCAACCTGGCGTGTGATGGGGGGGGGGGCAGAAGTCCTCCAGGCCAACCCAGCTATGCAACCCCCCACAACCAGGAGGAAGACCCACACACCAACACCACACACACCCCTTCCTCCTCCTCCTCCTCCTCCTCCTCCCAATGGCCATCCGCACAGAGTAGTAAAAGGCCGGGGAAAACGATTCCACAAAAGGGGAATTGTCTATGAATGGGGAGGCTGCCCATTTGTCCGCTACAGTCCAGACCCTTCTTTTTAATGATAAGAGGGATTTAAAAACTAATAAATAAGCTCTCCAACGAAAAGCGGCCCTCATTTTAAAAAGCATTTAAAGCATAAAGCTGCAAATGAAAGCTTGGCATCCCGTGAGATCATCCAAAGAAGGATCAAAACACAGAGGCTTGCGCCCAAAAATGGGGCACAGGAGAAGTTTCCAGAAGAGAGGAAAGCGACCCAGAGTCCCGTGCCATTGTCAAAGGCGAACCTGTTTGCAATTGCATGAGCTCTTGTGACAGTTCACTCAAGCAGAGGCAAGATGGGTTAGCCAAAATTTCAGGGATGTATTGAAGATGCATAAAGAGGAGGAAGGAGACAGGAAGGAGATGGGGGAATGGGGAGATTAAAAATCAATATTGCAGCACCATTACGACTAACCGGTTTTTATTTTTGTATGAGCTTTCGTGGATATATAAACCCACTTCTTTTGGGTGCAGGGCAGACTGAATGCAGTCAGCCAAAAGGGAGGAAGGAGGGGGAATTGCAGACAGCAAAGTCAGAGGGAAATGAAATGCTGGAATTCCTGACAAGGACAATTATGCGCTTAACCCTGGGCCAGCAGCCAAAGGGCTGCCGATAAGGCAAACTTCCTGGCGCTGGGTAAGCCACAAAATGCTGGTGACAGACTTAAGACTTACCCATAAATTCTTTAACTCAACACACACACTCTCTCTGGCTGCATCTGCACTGCAGAATTAATCCAGGTAAACGCCGCTTTAACTGCCCTGGCTCCATTCTATGGACTCCTGGGATTTGCAGTTTGTTGTGGCACCAGACCTGTTAATAGACAAGGCTAAATATCTCACAAAAGTACAAATCCCAGGATTCCATAGCATGGACCCAGGGCAGTTAAAGCGGTGTCAAACTACATTAAATTCAGTGCAGATGCAACCACTCTCTCACATACATGCATAAATACATATACTCCTCCCTTTGCAGTCTCTTTGCTGCTCACGCTGTCTCAACAGCTATTTTAAGGTCCACAACAGTTGAAACAATGGAAATGAAAAGGCCAAAAGCAAAAGGTATTATAAATACAGTTGCCCATCCATTTTTGTAGACTTCAAGTCCACGGTCTTGGTGCTTCGCAGAACGCCAAGCCCCATTGGTTAAAATGGCACCCGCACAGAACCATGCGCAGGAGTGCACGGCTATTCAATGGGGCTTGAATATTTGCGATTGTCCATTTTTGCGGGGGATTACGGAACAGATCCTCCACGAAAACAGAGAAGCAACTGTAATCTTTTATCTATATTGTACTTGCTATTGCTATATTGCTATTGCTTAAAAGGTAACAAAACAATGTATATAACAAAAGGATTCAAAACCAATATATACAAAAGATACAAAATGGACCATAGTAATAATGACAGAGTAACATAAAATAGCAAATGCATCAAATAATATAAACTACATTGAAGCAAGTAACAGAAAATATAATGCAACAGAAAAGAGGCTAAGAGAAAAGAGTGAGAGAGAAAGGGAGAATCACAAACTAAAGCAGTCAGAGGATACAATGTGAAATCAGATAAAATCATTTCACTAAGGCTCCATAGTGAACCTATGAATATCACCATAATTCAAGTATATGCACCAATCACAGAGGCAGAACAGGGAGAAATTCATAGATTCTATGAAGGAGTACAAGAAGAAATTGACAGCACACCAACACAAGATATCAAGCTGATCACTGGAGACTGGAACACAAAAGTTGGAAGGAAAGAAGAATCAAAACCAGTAGGCAGATTTGGATTAGGTAAAAGAAACGAAGCAGGTGAGCGTCTGATAGATTTTTGTGAAGCCAACAACCTATTCACTGCAAACACATTTTTCATACAACCAGAAAGAAGGCTACACACATAAACATAACCAGATGGTCAACACAAAAATCAAATAGAATATAATCAGAAGTAAAAGATGGCGGAACTCTATACTGGCTAAACCAGGCACCGACAGTGGCACAGATCATGAATTACTCATAACAAAAATAAGAGTAAGACTCAAGAAGAAAACAAAACCAGTGATTATATCAAAATATGAAACAAATAATATCTCAAAAGAATTTACTGACAACATAAGAAACAGATTTGCACTACTAAGCATAATAGACTGAGAACCAGAGAAACTATGGTCTGAAGCCAGGGACATAACAAAAGAAGAATGCAGACAGCCACTTTCAATAAACAAAAAGAAAGAGAAAAAACCATGGATGACAAAAACAAAACAAAACACTAAAAGCAATAAAGAAAAGAAGTGAAGAAAAACAAAAGGGAGACAGAAACAAACTGGGAATTATGAATGCAGCAGTACAATGGCTTGTGCGGAAAGATAAAGAAAATTACTACATGGGGGGTGATGGGCTTTGTACTCCAACACATCCAGGCCATCTCAGTTGGGGAACAAAGAGTTACAGCTTTTGACTGGCAGGGAAACCATCCAGTTTGTATCTGGAAAATTGAAAAGCCTAAATGCATAAAGCGTAAAGCGGGACAGCATGTCAATGAATTCTTCCGAGCAGCAGCCGGAGGCATTTTATATCAAAAGGAACGAGGAAAAGCAATGGGTTTGCTTCTCTCTTGGCTCAGCTAGAAAGCTTGTTTCTGTGACACAGTATTTGCACATTGCACACAAAAGCCTTTTATTTATCTCCATAGTAAAAAATTTATGGCAAACCTTGTTGTGTTGAGAAGAAAGGAAGGAAGGAATCACGTTTCCCTATGGATAACAATGTCTGGCTCCCATTTGGAGCATTTTCCCACCTCTTTTCTCGCTTTCATTTGCTTTGGTTATGCACTTCCTCCGAGTTCAAAGGACGTAAGTTGCCTGTTATTCTCCCCTTTCAACACAGAAATCAAAGAATGCTGGGAAATAGTGAAAGAAAGAGCAATGTTGAACAGCCACTTGATTCCAAAAAATACATTTTAGTTCTTCTGGACTACAGCAGCAAAGAATTATTGGTGGCCAACCAGAGATGCTATGCTGGGGCAGCAAAAAATATTTGCAAATTTTCTCATTTTCATTGTGGCTGGTTCCCCTCACCAAAACAAAACATAACACAACATGCTTTTTTACAGAAGATAGGGGTACAGTTCTTCTCTTATTGAAAGAAGTGATGAGTAATTTTAATGAAATTTTTAATGAGTAATTTTAGCAACTTTTCCACAAGGCAAGAAAGCCTTTGAAAAACATGCCATGTTTTAAAGCCTATACACAATTTGAAATTAATTCTGCACAAAATTTGCTTGTAGTTGTTTTTAATTGACAGCATATAAGATACCAAGACTTGATTTCTCATTTCTCTCTGCCATTCCATTCATGACAACTTTTGACTGTTCTGTACAGTCCGCTCAGAGAGTCTCTGTGGTATAGTGGTTTGATTAGGACTCCAGGAGAACAGGGTTCAAATCCCTACTCATCCATGGAAACCCACTGGGTGACTTTGGGCAAATTATTCTCTCTCAACCACAGAGGAAGACAATGATGGCGCACATTCTTTGGATAAATCTGACCAAGAAAATCCCATGAGAAGGTTACCATAAGTTGGAACTGACTTTGAAGGTGCATAACAACAATGACTTGGCCACACATATCTCCATGAATGCCTAACACTGCCCACTTAGGGTCTAAATGCCCGCTGGATCCTGGCCAAAACCAGAGCTGTCACCACAGTGGAGGACTATGTGCTCCACACAGAATCATAGAATTGGAAGAGACCCCAAGGGCCATCCAGTCCAATCTAATTCTGCCATGCAGGAAGACACCATCCAAACCTTCCCTGTAACAAATGCCCATCCAGGCTTTGCTTTCAAAACCTCCAAAGAAGAGACTCCACCACTCTCTGAAGGTGTCTTCCATTGCTGAACAGCTCTTGCCTTAAGGAAGTTCTTCCTAATATTTTGGTAGGATCGCTTTTCCTGTAGCTTGAACCCATTGCTCCATGTCCTATTCTCTGGAGCAGCAGAAAACAAGCTTGCTTCATTCTCGATATGACATTCCTTCAAATATTTAAACATGGCTCTCATGCCACCCCTTAACCTTAAGCTCTTCTCCACGTTAAACATACACAGCTGCCTAAAGCTGCTCCTAATGGAGCCTGGTGGTTTCCAGACCTTTCACCATTTTGGTCGCCTTCCTCTGGACATGCTTGTCTGTATCTTCTTGAACTGTGGTACTTAGAACTGGACAACAGTATTCCAAGTGAGGCCTGAGCAAAGCAGAACAGAGTGGGACAATTACTTCCCTTGCTCTAGATACTATTCTCCTACTGATGCAGCCTAGAATTGCAATGGCTTTCTTCGCTGCTACATCACATTGCTGGCTCATGTTCCACTAAGATACATGTTGCACATGGAATCTCTTCCTAAATTTGGATGACCATGTGGCAAGTGGAGGGAATGCATGAATAGTTTTAGAGGTGATCCCATACAACTGGGGCAAAGTTTAGATAGAAATACTGGAAATATGTCACTGGTGCAGTAAATGACGCAGAAGCAGACTTGGATAACAAACTCTTTCACAGGTTTTGTCTTACCCAGAACCAGCATCGGCTAAGCAAGTACAGGACAAATGAGGGAACTATTCACAGGGACCTCACCCAGACAGAGATACTTTTCAAGCTCCAGTTTGATTTGGGGACAGAGCTATTTAGGAAAACCAGAGCTAAGGACTTCAAAAAGATGGCGCTCTGAAGTTGCTGGGGATCAAGGAGATAAGAATTAATCACTGCAGAAGATCTGCAAATATCCGAAGGACATGATGACTCTTTGGTGCTTTAACTGTTCTGTCTGTGTGTGTGTGTGTGCGCGCGCGTGCATAAACAAAAATGGTATCAGAGATAAGATTAGAATTCAAAGTCCTTGCAACCAACAGGAGCCCTCTGAGAAGATAACTCTTAGAGAGAACACAATAGTGGAATTTGCCCAAGAAACAGGAGGTGTCCATTCCATGAAAGGGTCATGGTTAAAATGATAAAGTAAAAGAAAAAGAAAATAGCATGTCCATGAGGGAAACCAATGTCCAAAGAGCACTATCAGACTATCCCAGAAACATAGTTTTTTGTGGTTTTTTCATACTGTGTGGTATATATACTGTGTGACCCATGGTTGAGTGGACTAGCATGTAAATCTGTGTATTGTTCACAAAGGTCACACCGTATATACACCCCACACACCTCCATGCCACCATTCTCTGAAGATGCCAACCACAGATGCTGGCGAAACATCAGAAAGAAACTCTTCTAGAACATGGCCACACAGCCCAAAAAACCCACAAAAAACTATGGATGCCGGCCATGAAAGCCTACGATATCCCAGAAACGTCTCCTCCAACCAAGGTTGGCCGGTGCCTTCCATTTCAGTGGAGACAGTTAATCTAGTCTAGGGTTTAGTTTGAACTTTAAAGAAACTATCCATGGTGTTGACAAATAGCCCCCCAAAATAAGTTCAGCAATTTAGAGAATATCTCTAAAGCAGGGTTAGGCAAATAAATGGGGATGAAGTCCCCCAATTTCCCCCCCTCAATTCATACCCCCCCCCAGGCGCTGCATCCCCCGACACACACATAAAGCTAGCCTAAATACCTCCATCTCTAACAAAGATTGTATTTAATATATTTTTAATAGGGGGTATTATTGTTAATTGTCGGGGTTTGTATTTGTTTTTAGCTGTAAGCCGCCTTGATTGCTACAGCAAAAGGCGGGGTAGAAATAAAATAATAATAATAATAATAATAATAATAATAATAATAATAATAATAATAATTTTGTGGGCCCTTTCAAAATGGGAAAGATGCATCACTTCTTGCCACCAAATTGAGAAGGTCCACAGAGGAACACAAAGGCATTTGGGGGTAGTATTGGATTCTGGGGTACTTGACGGGATATTTTTACATGCCTTCGTGAGCAACGGACTAAGACTCTGGAGATCAGGGTTCAAATCCCCACTATCAAAGCACTCCCTCTGACATATGGTCATCCAGCCTCTCCTTAAAAAAATAAGATGATGACTAGGAATGGGAAGCAGAGCGATCTTGTAGCACCTTCTCTACATACTGATTCTACTGACTAGCATGGCTATAGCTTTGAATCCTAGGAATGGGAAGGGCAGCCATGAAAGAGCTAGAAAAGATGCTAAAGAGTATAGATATACAACTGAGCACCAAGGTTAGAATTGACCAAGCCATTGTATTCCCCATCACCATGTACAGATGTGGGAGCTGAGCAGTGAAGAAAGTGGACAGAAAGTAAATCGACTCATTTGAGCTGTGGTGCTGGAGAAGAGTGCTGAGGATCTGCTAGATGGCCAAAAAGGCAAACAAATGGGGGTCCTTGAACAGATCAAGCCCAAACTCTCCCTAGAAGCCAAGATGACTAAATTGAGGTTGTCATACTTTGGGTACATTATGAGAAGGCATGACTCTTTAGAAAAGACAATGATATTGGGGAAGGTGCAGGGAAGGTGAAAGAGAGGAAGACCGCATACTAGATGGATAGACTCCATCAGGGAGGTCCACAGGCATGAACTTGCAGGACCTGAACAGAGCAGTGGAGGAGATGGGGCCTGGAGATGTGGAAGAGTGGAGAGTGGTGGGGTCTCCTTCTTTGGAGGTCTTTAAACAGAGGCTGGATGGCCAACTGTCGGGGATGCTTTGATTTTGAGTTCCTGCATGGCAGAAGGGGGTTGGACTGGATGGCCCTTGGGGTCTCTTCCAACTCTATGGTTCTATGATTTTATTATTCATCCACAGGATGACCATGAAGTGTGGTCAACTCAAGGACAGCTAACAACAGCAACATTACTTCCCTTGATCATTCTAGACCCTGCACTCCTAATGATGCAGCCTAGAATCACATTACCATTACCATCGTAGAATAAATTACCATTCCCTTTTATCCCACACCGGTAGGAATGAATCTATAAGAATTAAGCAGAGCAGTGGAGGGAAGGGGAGCTTGGAGATATCTCATCCACAGGGTCGCCATGAGTTGAGGTCGACTCGAGGGCCTCACAAATCTGACATCAAAAGTGACATCGAAAAATCAGTGGGTATAAATATCCTAGCCTGCCCAAATACCTGGTCATGGATGTTAAAGCAGCTGTTGAGACAGTGTGTTCCAGGAGGCTGACTCTCTGTCTCCCAACTCAGTGGACTTGCGTTTCATCCTAAAAATTGTGTTGAGAGAGGCGCTAAGTATTTGTCACTTTGTCTAAGGAAACCACAGTGCCTCCATGCGTCCCTCTGAGCCTGCAGCGCAGATGTTTCATAGAATCATAGAATCATAGAATCATAGAGTTGGAAGAGAC
>CM034703.1:1587439-1602919 GCA_020142125.1 Phrynosoma platyrhinos
CATCATCATCCATCATAAGGCTTGGTCCTTGGAGCAGCAGTGAGTTCATCTGGAAGCCAGGAATGCACAGCCAGCCACGGAGCATTGTCACGTCCACAGAACATGAAGCACTGCTCACATCTTGCACAATCACCCAGCTCCATCGCAACCCATGCGGTGCCTCTGCAGCTCACTAAAACAACTTCTTCCATTCGTCTCCCCTCCATCTTCATACCCTTTCCAGTATAAAAGGGGTTGTTGCTGCTGTTGCTGAGTGCCTTCAAGACATTTCTGACTTATGCTGACCCTGACACAGGCTTTCCTGGGGCTGAGAGAGTGTGACTTGGCCAAGTTCACCCAATGGGTTTCCACGGCTGAGCAAGGAATCGAACCCTGATACGTCTGTGTCTGTTTGCTCAGCTGTATTTTTTATCCTCACCTCTATGCTTCAGGTTTTGTTAAAAACTTTGCTGTTGTTAATGGGACAGCTTTAACTTTTTTTATCACAATGACTGGGGGTTTTGCTTTTTAAAAAGAAAAGAAAAAAAAACATTCTGTGAGCTGCCCTGGCAAGACATCAATAAATTTTGGGAAAAGGCAAAACATCAATAAATAAATTTATGAAATAAATAAGTAAAGTAAATAAATTTAGCCTAAGCAATCTCTACCAACCATGCTGTTCCTCTTTTTGTTTTTGCTTTGTCAATTTCCTTCTGTTTACTTTTGTTGTTGTTATTATCATTGTGTGTGCATATGTATGTATATATATATCTGTCTTGGGTTTGTTAGGATTTCTTTTGAACATGTGTGCAAAGTGAGATGATGATGATGATGATGAACCCCAGGACATTTTTTTAAAAAATATTTGCAATTGTTGTTGTTATTTCTTACCTGCCTCTCTCCATGGATCGAGGTGGGGGACAACAACAATTGATAAACAAACAACATCAGTTAAAACACATTGGGTAAAACACACAATAAGATGCACACATATTAAAACAATCCATATCAAAAATTCATCATCTAAAAGTCACGATTTAAGCAACATGCTGCCAAAGAAACGACCGGTAGGTCTGGAAGCCATGTCCTAAAAGCAGTGCCCTTCTGACCCTAAAAATTGTGATTATCTGATATTTAGCAGCCCAGGTGCCCTGCGTAATCCTCAGGCTGTAATTACCTGCTTTAATTGAAATCCATGAACTATTTGCTTTTGTCATTCCTTTGGTTATTGTTGTTATATTGATTTTTTTTTGTGGTTATTATCACTGCATCATATATATATATTTAAAAAATCCAGCTGTCCTGGTGTTTCTTGGGTTTTCATTTCTTTTTTGGAGGGGGGTATGTGTGTAGTGAGAGAGCCAGCTTGGGACAGTGGGTTGAGCGTTGGACTATGACTCTAGAGACTAGGGTTCGAATCCCAACTCAGCCATGGAAACCCACCTAGGGCAAGTCACACTCTCTCAGCCTCAATGGCATGTAATTTGTTTTAATATTGGAATGATTTAATTTCTGTTTTAATGTACCATTCTGCATGCTTTTAATTGGACTTTTTTTTTAATTTCATTTTTTATACACTATTTTTTAATGTTGTGAGCCGCTCTCAGTCCCAGTTTTGGGGAAAGGGTGGGATATGATGATGATGATGACGATGATGATGATGATGATGATGATGCAGCAGCAGCAAACGCCCTTTGAAGAAAGTTGGCCATCAGTGGGAAAGGACTTGAAGGCACACAACAACAACAACAAATGTGTGTAGTGAAAGGATTAATGGGCGACTTAAGAAACCACAGGTAGGTATCTCTGACCAGCCTGAGCAACGCCAGAACAGAGTGGTTTTTGAATGCAATTTCTTTTCTTAAAGTTGGGCAATGCAGGTTGGTCTTCCAGCCTTTTGTGACTCAGAGCGTCTTTGTCGCTGCGGCCTTCTGGCTCTCCGCAAGGTCTCATTGCTAGATCAGAACTCAAACCCAAGCCTCAAACCAGAAAAGACAGAAGCAAAACCATCCTCGCCCACCTCAGACCACATCATATGGCCAAGGGATTAAATGCATTCCTGGTGTAAAAGCATGCAACCTCCGAGCCATGAAAAAAAGGACTCAGCTGTCAGGAAGAACAGCTGTAAAGAAAGATGCAAGGATTCTGCACTTGGAGGGGATTGATGAGCACTTGCAAAAGTTCCTTTTCCTAGCTCCCCAAAGCCCCCAGACAATGTGAGCAGTGATTTTAAGTACTGCCATTCCAAAAAAGTTTATTTTTCTAAGCTCTAGGAGGGACAAGGAAGTGATTCCCAAATTCTGGCCTTCCAGGTTTTTTGGACTTCACTTCCCAGGATCCCCCACTATTGGCCACGGTGGCTGAGGCTTCTGGGAGCTGAAGTCCAAAAAAACCCTGGAGGACCAGGGTTTGGGAATTACAGGGTTAGAAGAAGAGAAGAAGTGAAGGATCAGGTGTTCTCACTGCAAAGGAGGACAAGGCAAGGCAAAATGGAGGGCATTAAAGAAAAACGTAGGGTGTTGCAAAATAAAAGCAAAAAAACAACCACCCCAAAACACTTATATAAATATAAATTCATGCTTATTTGCCATGTTCAAAAGGGAGTGAATTTGGGCATTCCTCCTGGGCAGAAGGCTGAAATGTAGGACATGTCCTGGAAAAGGAGGACCTCTGGTCACCCTGTGGAGGAATCACTGAAGTCTCAGGCTGGAATAATGCAATTTGACACAACTCCATGCTATGGAAATCTGGCTTGAAACTATTCAAAAATAATACGACTTTCCAAAAGCAAACCTTGATTTTGCCATTTTGTATAAGAGACACCCTATTACTACCACATTGTATTGAATGGGACTTGAGCATCCATGGATTTTGGTACCCATGGGGGGGTTCTGGAATATTATTATTATTATTATTATTATTATTATTATTATTATTATTATTATTATTATTATTATTATTATTATTCCCCAGTGGATACCAAGGATACCACTATATTTCTTTTTCTATATCTAAGGTGTGTATTTGTGTATGTGTGTGGTACCTCCCTTCTCCCCTCCATCTTCATACCTTCTCTAGTACAAAAGGGGTTGTTGCTGTTGTTGTTGTGTGCCTTCAACTCATTTCCAATTTATTTCGACTCTATCACAGGGTTTGCTTGGGCTGAGAGTGTGTGACTCAGATAAGGTCACCCAGTGGGTTTTCATGGCCAAGCAAGGACTCGAACCCTGATCTCCAGAGCTGCAGTCCAGTGTTCAAACCACAACACCACACTGGCTGTCCTTGTTATACTGGGAACCTTTTGTGGTCTTCCTTTATCAATCTGATCTGATCAATCGGTGCTGTAAGCATTGTTTGTATAAACTATATTTTTTATGCCTCTTCCTACTGAAAAATGACATGTTGAATACTAAAAATAATCCCACTGAAAAAGAAAAACAAAACAACTCTACAAGTTCCTGCATTTCGTGGTCTTGCCAGATATGCCTAGCCTTTGCAGTCATGCATAGACTGAATGCATGCAGACCTGATTTCTATCTGTGCCTCAATTCAACATGTTAAAATTGGGTGTAGTTGTTCTTTCTGCATGAGTGTTTATAATTTATGTCACGGTTTGTTGGAATCCTACTCAAGCATGCACTTTTGTGGTTCTTCACCTTACCTGACTTATTCTCTGTTGACTGTGACTTACAGAGACCCTATGAATTATGGCTTTGGTTTGAGCATTGGACAATAATTTGGAAACCAGGATTCGATTCCTGCTCAGCCATGGAAACCCAGTGGGTGACATTGGCAAGTCACACTCTCTCAGTCTCGGGGAAGGCAATGGCAAACCTCCTTTGAACAAATTTCCAAGGAAACCCCAGTGATAGGTTAGGTATGGGGTCACCATAACTTGGAAATGACTTGAAGGCACACAACGCATGCAATGCACGAATGACAGACTTTCACCATTCATTCCCCAGTCATCAACAATCCCATCTGAACGAATCCTCTCTGAACAAATCTGAGCAAGAAAACCCTGCAGACCTACTAGACCCAAAAGGCAGCCCCTTTGGGGAATGATCACCCCAATGTTCAACCCTCTCTGAGATATCACCCTGTGCAGCCTGTACTGTCTACACCGCACCTCCCTATTGACGCCTCTGGTTCAAGCAGAGAGAGCTTCTCCCAACTCCACTTAGTTGTGGCTGTCCTCTATTTGGATCCAAAACTAACATAGCTCTTATCTGTATGTAGAGAGATCTTGTAGCACATTGGAGAATAAGGGCCGATGCAGACGGCCCCTAAGGGACGGCTCTGTGCTGCCCTTGGGAACGTCAGATTGGGGCTGCGGCAACCACACGGCGCGGCCCTGATCCACCTTTTTGCCGCTCCTTTGGGGTGGCAAAAAGCTGCCCTTAGTGCCGCGGCGGCTGCTCTTTTGCACCCCTTTGGCACAACGTGTCTGTACATGGAATCATAGAATCCTAGAGTTGGAAGAGACCACAAGGGCCATCCAGTCCAACCCCCCTGCCATGCAGGAACTCCCAATCAAAGCATCCCCGACAGATGGCTGTGCTAGCAGAGTGCCCTGATGCCGCGCAATGTGTGACTGGGCACACAGCGTGATAGCGACATCAGGGTAGCTGGCGTGCGGTCACTCCACCCCAACTCCACCCCCAGGCTAGCCCTTTTGGCCGGTCTGCATAACTGAAAGAAAGAATTTGGCAGCATGAGCTTTCATAGACTTAAGTCTACTTCCTCAGATGCATTTGGAAGAGGAAGTAGACTCAAGTCTACAAAAGCGCATGCTGCCAGTTCTTTCTTTCAGTGAGTCTCAAAGGTGCTACAAACAGACTAACATGGTTATATCTCTGAATAGCTCTTATCTGTACACCTGTCACCTCCAAACTTAAAACATTATTAGCTGGTTCACTGGAAGGTGCATGCACAGGATTGTGACCATGGATGGCTTCCCAGCAGAATCTCTGGGCATGCACAAAGAGCGATGCGTCCGAACCACTAACAACATACTACCAGTGTAGACAGGAACAGCAGCTTTGGTTTATTCACACTGCACAATCATAGCAGTTCGATACCACTTGAACCATCATGGCTCCATCACACAGAATCCTGTCATCACATGGAATTGTATAATCTTGTATTTAGAATTCTCTGTAGCACTAAAGGATTCCCAAGAAAGCCACCAAGCTGCAAAACTCAGGGTGCCATAGGGTAGAGGCATGGCGATTAAAGTGGGATCGATCTGCCATAATTGTGCAGTGCGGATGCAGTTAAACTGGAAAAGCCTTTGACAGAATCCCCTGCTTGGCTTCCAACATAAAAGCTACAAACCTGTCCCTCTTCAAGCAGAAACTCCCCCACCTGATTGCAAATGCCAAATTTGGCCAAGGAGATAGGCTAGTAGGATGTGATTTTGTCACAAACCAGAGGATGGGGAAGGGAGGGAGGAAAAGGAAGATCCCTCTGGGGTTATTTATTCCAGACAATTCAGCTGATTAACACGTTTAAAGCTTTTGAGGTAGGAGAAAGAGACCATCCACCGCTTTTTTCCAAAGACTTTAACCAATTAGCAGATTCATTAGCCTATTAAAATAAAGTATGACAGTATTTCGGAAGAGGTGATATATGAAAGACGTTGCTTTTGACTCAGTAACACAGATAAATCATTTTTATGTCTTGCATTCCAGCCATGGCAGGTAAGCTTGTTCTAATGGGAATGCCAGCTTCATTGCAAGGATGGGCACGAACTGGAGCTCAGAGGACTGCCCTGCTCCCTTTTTTGGTTCCTCTGGAGCTTCCAAGGGATACACGGCATCATCCCAAACACCCACTGGGATGACTGGCCATGACACCAGGCCACTCTTGGTCACCTTTCATGCCTTCCATGGAAAGGGAATTGTGTGAATCTGGGTGGATGCAGCCCCAAAAGAGCATTTTAACCATTTTTGTGTAGCAACAAGTGTTTTGCAGCTGAAAAACAGATTTTTGGCCACTTTACAGTGTGTGGGTTTGAGAGCTCCTATGTGGGTCCCAAAAGTTGGACTGGACCCTTCAAAAGTTGCTTGTAGCCCACGGCTCCACAATTTCTTCCCTTGGCTGGCTAGATTGTACCTACAATCATAGAACAGAATCATAGAATCCTAGAGTTGGAAGAGACCCCAAGGGCCATCCAGTCCAACCCCATTCTGCCATGCAGGAACTCAAAGTCAAAGCATCCCCTGTGACAGATGGCCATCCAGACTCTGTTTAAAGACCTCCAAAGAAGCTCTTGGCATTGGAAGGGACCACAGAGGCCATCTAATCCAATCCCCTGTCGTGCAGGAATATTTCGCTAAAGCACTCCTGAAAGATTTCCATTGAATGGTCTCCAAAGAAGGAGAGTCCACCACCCTCCAAGGTAGGCCATTCCACTCTTCAACAGCTCTTATAGTAATATATATATATAATATTCCTAATGTATGGGCGAAATCTCTTTGCGCTTTGAATTCATTCATTCTCATTCTAGTCTCTAGGTCAGCAGAAAACAAGCTTCCACTGTCTTCTATGTAACATCCCTTCAGACATTTAAAGGTGGTTGTCACGTCTCCTCTCGGTCTTCTCTTCTCCAAGCTGAACATCCCCAGCTTCCTCCATAGTTCCCCATAAGTCTTGGTTTCCAGGCTTTTGGAGAAAAAAGAAGCCAAGTAGATTTGTGTACATTTGTGAGTGTGTGGGTGGGTGTGAGTCAAACAAACACACAATATCCTGCTATCATCTGCATGCTGACGTCTTGAATATGCAATTTGGGAAACGGCATTTTCCAGCATACCAGCTCATGTGTACAAGATCCCATATCCATTTGGGGACACACCAAAACTATCTGTCCAAAAGGCTTGTGAAAGTGCAGAGGAAAGGATACCATTCATGTGGTCAATCGAAGAATATTCATTCATTACACAATCTTGGATACCTGTTCATGCTGTCAAATGCCATGTGAACCCATGGTGCAGGATCGCAGAATCATAGAATTGGAAGGGACCCTCAAATGCTGTCTTGCCCAATCCCCTGCCAATGCAGGAAATCCAAAACTTAAGCATTTTTAGAGGTGGCCACCGAACCTCTGTTTAAAAACTTCCAATGAAAGAGAGTCAGTCCACTTTCCAAGGTGGGCAATGGATGGATAAAAATGATGTCCATACTTTCGACGGAGTTATAAAAGATGCACATAAAGTTGAGTCATGGGCCTATGGTGCTTATCCCAAGTTGCAGGGCCTGTGTCTCCTTACTTATTTCGTTGCTGTCTTGAACACAAGACACATCACATTCAGGAGACAAAGAATGGGCATCGGACAGAAACAACACTGCCCAATCCTGCCACCATTCAAATTTTTGAATTTTCAAAACTGTGTTCTCTGCATTACTGAAAACATTAAGAGCACTTTAATAAGTCTGTTCTTGCTGAAAACCTCCAAGTCGTTTCCAACTTATGGCAAACCTAAGATAACACTATTATGGGGTTTTATTGGCCAGATTTGTTCAGAAGGGGTTTGCCTTTGCCTTCCTCTGAGGCTGAGAGTGCGTGACTTGGTCTACGTCACCCATTGCGTTTTCATGGTTCAGCGGAGATTTGAACCCTAGTCTCCAGAGTCCTAATCCAACACTTAAACCACAACACCACACTACGTCCTGATGGGGTATAACTTTTACCCTCTAGTCACTTTTCCAGGCTTTGCTAGAAAGGGCAACGTTTTCTGGAATTTAACAAAAGCCCAGGAGAATTAAGAACGGTGACAAGAGACAAGGCACAGGCTCAGGTTTAATCTGTGTTGCAGAAATAATGCCATTTGGCACCGCTGTAACTGCTATGGATCAAAGTTATGGAATTCTGGAATCTATAGTTTTGTTTAACCTTCCCTGTCAGAGTGCTGCGGTGCCACGACAAACTACAGATCTCAGGATTTCATAGCATGGCAGTTAAAGCAACATCAAACTGTGTTAATTTTGCAGTGCAGAGGCAGCCTCAGTGCCCCTGAAAACACTGCAGTGCATTCCACAATGCATTTGACAATCTAAGGCCCCATTCACACTTGAGTTTTTGTGCTTGGTTGACCCAGGCAAATTCGTTGATGCAATACCGAACCTAACCCAAATAGAAGTTCACACTACATTTGCCCGGATCAAATCTCTCCGGTGCAATTTAACCCTGTCGAGTTCACATTGACCAAAGTACCGATTAAAAATGGAGCCTCCTCATCGATCGCATTCAATCATTTTCCAGGTTTTTTTCTGTTCTGTCAATCAAATGATGCGCATCTATGTCACACTGTTCGGGTCAGGGGTAGGCAACCTTTTTGAGCCGGGGGCCGGGTTGCTGTCCCTCAGACAATTGGGGGCCAAAGCACAATAAATAAATAAATAAATAAATAAATATAATAAAAAAATATTTTTTAAAAAAATTAAAAAATATGCATGCACACTCTCTTAGCCCCAGAAAAGCCATGGCAAAACCCCTGTGGAGATTTTGCCAAGAAAACCCCAAGAACAAGTAATAACAACAATAATCAATATCATCATGGCGGCGGCGGCGGTGGTCCTGGGGCCGGTCCAAAGGCCTCGGGGGGCTGCATCCAGCCCCCAGGCCTTAGATTGCCTACCCCTGGTTTGGGTGAACCCCCCTCATCCTCGGAGGATGGAGAGGACAAGCCTTTTGGAGGACTCTTTGCCATGAAACCCCCTTGAAAGCTTCTCCTTGGGGGGGATCCCCCCTGCCAGCCTTGGACTGGAGAATAAAATCACCATGTGTTGAAGCCATGGAAATGCAAAGGTGCGCACTTTCTGTCAAATAAAAATAAAGTAAAATAAAAAATCCCAAAAGACCATCCTTCACCGGCTCGGGCAACGTCTGAACATCTGAACTATGGGGGAAAAAGAAGGAAAGAGGGAAACAGCTGAGAAGTTGCTTAAAGGGCCCGGTAGCGGGAAATCTGAAATCATCAGAGCCGGCAACTAGGCGTGAGCACAAAAATGGCGCTTGCCATGCACTCCGACCTGTAAGAGGGGATAGGCATGTTCCGCCCCTCTGCCCACCCTCTGGCCATTAATCCCTCCTTTCAGGAAGCCCCAAATAGGATCGGGGACAAGTTCACATTGGCAGCACCCTGACAAAACTCTCCCCCCCCGCAAAAAAAAGAAAGAAAAAAAAACACAGGGGAAAACTTGGTATCAGAAAACTCGCAATAAGGGGGATCTGCCCCAGGTCCACCCCTATTCGGGTGTGCAAAATCTGGTGCCAGTGTGAACTACCCACTTTTAAACCGGTGTGCAATGTAGAGTGAACAGCCCCTCAAATTGCAAGGTGCAAACAACAACTTGTCAAGTCCTTGGCTTCCATCCAGGGAAGTCAAAAGAAGGAGCCCAGAGCCCTTCTGTCTTTCCTCAGACCTATTTCCAACCCCCTCGACATGACAGGACCAATCTCTGCCCCCCAAGCATTGCTCCAAATGCATGGGATGCCTGCCTGCCCGCCCAGAGGGTGAAAGCACTGGAGATGGAAACTATGAGTATCTGGAGCCAGCAAATTGATAAATCATCCCGAAGAACCTCCACCTCATCTCAGCCCTTGCAGCGGTTAGAAGCAAGACCAAACAAGGTTTCAAGGAGCTGCCGGCGAAACATTTATTTATTACTCAGCAGAAGATTTCAGAACACTGATGGTGTTCGCAATACATAGCCATAAGTATTTTAAAATGTTTCAATAATGTATTGAAAGTTTTACTTAAATCCCTTTCATTTTTTTAAACTTTATTTTTTTTATAAGATTCGATACACAGAGGATCAAACATACAAAGAGACCCTAACACACAAGAACTCAGGAGTAAAGTAATTAGCTTGGATAGGAAACACAAGGCTTTCTAATGATGATAGTTACCTGAAAGGAGGCTGCTCCAATGATGAATGAAGAAATAGACTCAACCATTATGACAGGGAAAGGGCACTGAATAGAGCAGGAGACTCTAGTCAGAGACCACAATTTCACCATTAAATCTATCCAGACCCCCCCATGTGCCTGAGATTTTGGGGAGCATTTATACCCTTAATCCTAGGCTGAGGTGAGGAGTTGCTATTATATATCAAAGGATTCCGATTGCTATACTTTGAAGTAGACAATTTCCAAAAGAGGGGAGCTAGGATGCTGATGTTATCTCATCTTCAGGCGGACACATCCTGGCTGGCACTCATAAACCTTCTAGGTGTGAATGTCCTGTTTTACAGCTCCTACACCTGGCCTTTTTGATCTGCAAATGGTTGTAAATGCAGATTTAACTCTGTTTGGAGTGCCTACGTGAGGATCACACTTTGAGCTCATGGCAATGAAGGCTCCTTTCAGCATAGGATTATGACCCCAAAGGGGTCTTGATATCAAAACCAATAAAAACCAATCATCATAACAGTTTCTACAACGTTAATCTCCAAATCACAATCAAATCACAATTTTGTAGATCCCTTTTATTTTAAATCATTTTTTTTACCCTAGAACAATGGCACAGGAAGGGGCCTCCAAAGTCATCTACTCCAACCTGCTGGCAAATTCACAATGGAAGTGTCCCTGATGCTCCGCAGAGGGGCGGGCTATAAATAAAAATTATTATTATTATTATTATTATGGGCAGTCATATAACTTCTAAAAACAAAAAAGGCACAGTCCAACACCCACCGATTTAACTATTCCATAGTGGAAGAGCTAGAACCATAGAGTTAGAAGGGACCCCAAAGTCCATCTAATTCAACCTCCGTCTGCTAGTACAGAAGATCTACAGGTAAATCATCTCTGATATACTTGGCTATCCAACTTATTTGAAAGCCTCCAGTGAAACTGAGCCCACTGTCTTTATAGAATCATATAATCCTAAAGTTGGAAGAGACCTCCAGTGGTCATTCAATCCAACCCCCTTCTGCCATGCAGGAAGACATGATCAAAGCTCCCCTTTGACAGATGACCTTCCAGCCTCTGTTTAAAAATCTCCAGAAAGGACACTTCACCATCCTCTGAGGAAGCGTCTTGCACTGTCAAACAGCTCTTACCATCAAGGAGGTTCTTCCTAATATTTGGGTCGAATCTGTTTTCCTGTAGAACCAAGAGAAAGGTTTCCTCAAAGGATCTTAAAACTGAGGCAGGTCCATAATATGTCATACTGCAGGTTGAATCTCCCTTATCCAAAATGTTACGGACCAGAGTTCTTTTCGATTTCAGATTTTTATTTTTTAAAAAAATTGGATTTCAGAATATCTGTATTTGCATGTATGTACATAATGAGATGTCTTGGAGATAAGACCCAAGTCAAAACACAAAAACCGTGAATTTTTCATATATACACCTTATACACATAGTCTGAAGGCAACTGTATACAATACAGTCAGCCCTACATATCCACAGATTTTTTTAATCCACGGTTTCAAGCATCCATGGTTTGAAAATATTTTTAAAAGACATAAATTCCAAAAAGCAAACTATGATTTTGTCATTTTATAGAAGGAACACCATTTTACTATGCCATTGTATTTAATGGGACTTGAGCATCCATGGATTTTGATATCCATGGGGAGGGCAGCCCTGGAACCAAATCCCAGTGGATACCAAGGGCTCACTGTATCTTTAATAATTTTGTGCATGAAACAAAGTTTGTGTCCACTGAAACATCAGAAAGCAAAGGTGTCACACTCTAGCCAGCTATGGAAAAACAATTTTGGATTTTGAAGTATTTTGGAATTCCAGGTAAGGGAGACTCAACCTGCATTACACTTTATATCCTATTTTTCATCCAAAGAGCCTGACCTGGAATATATCACATTATAGTTTTTTGTGGGTTTTTCCGGCTGTGTGGCCATGTTCTGGCATGGAGGTATGTGGGGTATATATACTGTGTGATCCATGGTTGAGAGGATTAGCATGTAAATCTGTGTATTGTTCACAAAGGTCACACTGTGTATATATACCCCACACACCTCCATGCCACCATTCTCTGAAGATGCCAGCCACAGATGCTGGCGAAACGTCAGAAAGGAACTCTTCTAGAACATGGCCACACAGCCCTAAAAACCCACAAAAAACTATGGATGCCGGTCATGAAAGTCTACAACTTCACATATCACATTATGCTCACATCAACCCCAGAAGGAGGATTAGACTGATAAAGGGAGACCCACATCCACTGACTAAACCGTCCATCAACCCTGACTTGGGACTGGAACCCAGATCTCCCTGGTTCCTAATGCAAGGCTCAAAAACTTGTCCATGGTGAAGAAAGTCCAACCATCCCTGACTATTGGCCCTGCTGGCCACATCGGAGGGATGTTTGGCATTCAGCAATATCTAGGAAGGGCTATGGGTTGCCCAACCCTGAACTTCAAGCATTCAAGCCAAAGGAAGAATTGGGAAGAGTTTGCGGGATCCTTCAGGGATTGCATTGGAATCAATCAATCCACCCCTTATTTTTAGGTAAAAGAGTAATTCCCAGCCACCACCTCTCCCTCATCAGCTTGACTCAAGATCCCAAGTGGATTTGTATTGTTTCACTTCCCTAATGGCAAATGCATGAGCCAGAAAACTAAGAACTGGACTGAAGAATCCAAATCCTCAGGTGGATCCCGGTGAATTCTTTCTCTCTTGGTTGCAGTTCTCCATCCATGAAATGGGACAAAAATGGCCTACCTTCCAGGCTTGTTGTAATCCCACATACCTTTAGGAGGGCTGCCTAAACGTCTTCCATTACCTTTACTGAGCCTTGCTTGGGGTCTTTAGAGCCGTGGCAGGAATGAAGGCATTGCTCATTCCTAAAATAAAATTCTGCTCCCTAAACAAAAGTTTCCATCAGTTCTCAAGTTTCTGGCATTGCAGATTCTTACATTTAGAGATAAAGTTTAGATAGCCAAAGAAAAGGGGCAGGCAAGGTGACCAAGGGATTGCAAATATTTCTGCAAGAATGATTTTCAATGCCTCACTCTCTACAATGGTAGAAAGTTGGAGACTGAAGAAAATTTCATGGGGGTGTTGGTGCTGGAGGATTCTTATTTGGAGAGGCAATGTCCTCATTTTGCCCACCCCCATTGCTACACCCCTCCTTTCAAGAGACGGTGACTTATAAATACTTTAATAATTAAACAAACAAAAAAGACTGAGATACCATAGTGTGGTATAAAATTGTCATGGCACAGCTTCACTCATTTAGAGGGGTTTTTACTTTGTTGTGTGCCTCCAAATTGTTTCCGATTTATGGCAACCCTAAGGGGAGTCTATCATGGGGTTTTCTTGGCAAGATTTGTTCAGAGGAGGCTTGCCATTGCCTTCCCCTGAGGCTGAGAGGGTGTGACTTGCCCAAGGTCACCCAGTGGGTTTCAAGGCTGAGCTGGGAATCAAAACCTGGTCTCCAGAGTTGTAGTCCAACACTCACTCTGGAGGCATCAATTTATCTTTTCCAGATTGAGGGTAAAGAAACCAAATCTTTGGAGAAAGAGCCCATGATGGTGACCTTGTGGTACGCTTGCCAGATACCACAACTGGCCATAAGTGTACAACTTTAATCCCACAAAAGTGGCTTAAGGAGCTGGGTATTTTTATCCTGGAGAAGAGAAGGTTAAGAGGGGAAATGATAAACCTGATTAAATATTTGAAAGGCTGCCATATAGTTGGCCCTCTGTTTTCGCAGGGGATCCGTTCCAGACACACACACCCCCCCACAAAAACAGAGACTCATCAATATTCAAGCCTCATAGGCACGCACTCCATTGAGATTAAAAGAGGTTGCCCCTCCATGATTATTTGAGTCCACGGATCTCAAGTCCATGAGAATGGAGGGGTGACTGTACTGAGGATGGAGCAAGCTTGTTTTCTGCTACTCCAGAGACATACAAGTTTATCACACGGGGGGAAATCAGGGGTTTAAACAGTGATTATCCCGTGAAAATTGCACGATCGCAATTAAGATTTTCACACACATTGTGATTAGAGTCATTATTCTGGAAATAACCAGGGAATAACCAGCAACAAATCATTCAAGGGATTTCCCTGTGAATGATTTGTTGCTGGTTATTCCCTAGTTATTCCTGGAATAAAGGTAAAAGTAAAGGTATTCCCTGTTGACAAGGTTGTCAAGTCGTGTCTGACCATAGGGGCCAGACTCATCTCCGTTCCTAAGTCAAAGAGCCAGCGTTGTCAGAGACTACTCTGTGATCCTGGGGCCAGCATGACTGAACAGAACGCTGTTTACCTTCCCACTGAAGTGGTACCTATTTATCTACTTGCATTTGCAGGCTTTTGAACTGCTAGGTTGGCAGAAGCTGGGATTAGTGACGGGAACTCACCCCTTCATGCAGCACCCAGGCCTCAAACTGAATTATTTCTGGGATAATGACTCATTAATTGCGACGTCGTGTGAAAATCTTAATCGTGATCACACTATTTTCACTGGATCATCATTGTTTAAACCCCCAATTTTTCCTGTATGATAAAGTCCTAACACATGGAGCAATGGATGCAAACTCCAGGAGAAGAGATTCCGCCTCAACATTAGGAAGAACGTTCTGACAATAAGAGCTTTTTGACAGTGAAAAATGCCCCTTTGGAGGGTGGTGGAGTCTCCTTCTTTGCAGGTTTTTAAACAGAGGCTGGAAGGACATCTTCCAGGAGTTGCTCAGTTTTGTATTCCTGCATGGCAGGGGGTTTGACTGGATGGTCCTTGAGGGTGTCTTCCAACTCTATGTTTCTACGAGAACGTAATTGAAAAAAGATTGGAAGGTCCATACACCAGCCCCCAGATTGCTCCATTTCTGTATGCCCACGAGTCCCAGCCATGAGACATCAATTTCAGCACATGGATGAGACCCCATAGGCAAAATATTCCTCCTGCCAGTCCATAATTCCCTGGGGTGAGGGGGCCAGAATGGCATGGCTCCTGCTTTGATTGGGAGTTCCTGCATGGCCCTTATGGTCTCTTCCAACTCTATGATTCTGTGATTCCTCATCCCTTAAAAAACAAGAGCCATAGAGGACGGCCTGGCCAGCCACTGGACCATAAATCCCAGTGCCAAGGCTTCTGATAAGGCTGCGGAAAAGACCAGAAAAGAGGAAACTTGTGCATCTGCCAGGATGAGCCAAGCTCAGGGACGGAGCATGGGGGCTGAGTCACTTGCTCCTCAGCGGTTCATTCATTCCTTGATTCATTCATGCTTCCTAAGCCAGGCGAGAGGAGCCAAAAGGCCTCCCAATCTCTCCTCCTCCTTCCCCATCTCTCTTGCCAGAGGGAAAAGATTTCATATTCCAGCCAGGAGAAAGTTGCTTCACCCACATTACAAGGCTATTGTGAACGCTGTGGCTTCCCACTGCCTGAGGCCAGATGCAGTTCTTTTGGGGCCCTGGAGCCGTTCCTAAATAAAGCTGCCAAACTGAAAAGCGGAGAGGGCTTGCTGTGTGTGCCTTGAAGTCATTTCTGAGTTACGGTGACACTAATGAAAACCTATCTA
>CM034703.1:1675723-1687891 GCA_020142125.1 Phrynosoma platyrhinos
CACTTTATTATCGCTTTCTGGCCCACGTGTGATAACGTCCTAAGTCGTGCTCCAAGGAACCGCCACCTAGACTTCAGAAGTCCAAAAGCCCACTCAACAACTTTTTATGCACGATTGAAGACACTGTTAAAGACTTGTCCAGGCAGCCACTGTCCAGCCCTCATCATCTACTGATGCATGGGATAGGCACCATCTGCAAGGATGAGTGGAGGAATCTGAATCCCACTGATGGTTATGGTTGGGTTTCCAGGCACAAACACACCTGTATCCATGGTCTGGCACAAAGCAGAGTGCTTGAAACACATGGGTTTCATGGTTCCTCCTTGTATATCCAAGCTCAATGTCAATAAATCTGCCAGTGCAACCAGTAGTTCCCTGGACTACTGCAGGACTCCATATTGGGGGCTGCAGTAGGGACCGTTGTGATTCAGAAATTCTTCACCCCTACCTGTGGATATAAACAGTGACATGTGTCTCATCCATGGCCCCCGCACACTGAGGTAATCCCATTGCCTGGAAACCACCCATGTTCTGGGGAGGAAAAGGAATGCAAATTGATAACCCTCTCACATCACCCTATGACCACCCATCTGTCCAAGTGTCCAACTGCAGTGCTGCAGTTGATTTGGATCTTCCCTCCCACATCTCTCACCGCAGCACCTGCAGCCATGATGCAGACATTGGATATTCTCAAACAGACTGCCCTCAGATCAAGCACTACAGCATGCTCCATGGCATAAACACAGATCTGAAGCATGGCAGAAGGCCAACATTGGAAGGGTGCCACATGGCCCAGACTACTGCCAAACACCTTTGGGTGTATGGCTAAATCCATATCAGATCCATAGAGGCAAAACGATGCAGGGGGAGAGATCATAATACCCCCTCCCAGTACCTTTACCCATGAAAGATACAAAGGGACAGTGGAAAAGCAACCTTGTGAAGCAGGGAGGGGAGGAAGGACAGCATACCTTACGATAGTCACCCAACTGGACAGTTTTTCTCAGCAGCACATGCTCTATGGAGAGACAGAACTCTATGGCAATCTCTGCAACTCTTGATGCACTGACTTCAAAGTGAGCTGCTACCTTGCAATCTAAGATGGGGCTAAAGAGCTATCAAATTGCATTGGCAACTCTTTCTTCCGTGGTATTGGCCTCCTTTGTTATTGTTCTCTTGCGCTGGAGATGAGTTGAAAGAGACCCCAAGGGCCATCCAATCCAACCCCAACCCCATTTTGCCAGGCAGGTATACAAACCAAAGCACTCCCAACAGATGGCCGTCCATGCTCTGTTTAAACACCTTCAAAGAAGGAGACTCCATCCCAACCATAGTCAAACAGCTCTTACCGTCAGGAAGTTCTTTGCCATCTGAAAAGGTGTGGCCTTGATCATTCTGAAATTGTTCAGCCACATGCCATCACCCCAAAAGGTGAGCAGTTCTCTTTCTTCAACACTGCTGCCTGAGAAAAGGTCTCAGCCACCAATCTCTTGGTGTAAGGCAGCTGCCAAACCGGACAAGTAGGACGTTCTTGGTCCCTGGCTCCGTTTGTTGTTGGAAAGAGTTGCAAGTAAAAGTCTCTGTTGCTTCAAATTACTACAAACATACAGGAGCAGGCATTGCTTCTCAAGCCTTTGCTGCTGGTCCCTCTTAAAGAAAGCCTCCATCAACTGTCCCAGAATACCGGGCAGCCATCTGGACAGGGTTCATTACCTCCGTGTGCCAAATTAACATGGACAATCAACTATGATACAGTGAATGCCTATTGCCAGCAACAGAGCAGCAGATCAAAAGATTGCTATGTCAGATGATTGCAAGAGTGAAATGTTAGCAGCACAGGAACACATAATCCACAATAGCAGCAGCAATGGAAATGATAAGCATAAGTAGCCTTGTGAGAAGGATTGAAACTGTGCAATTATGCAATTGCAGCAAAAAGCAAGCAAGCAAGCAAACAAACAAACAAAGTGTGTATGCTATATAGGACAGACATAGGTAACCAGACAGAGCTGGCAAGGCAGTGCAGAAGACTGACTGTGGGAATGTCCATCACCAAAGTGGCACCATAGCACTATTGCAGAGAACGTGTGAAAAATGACCGTTTCCATAATGGCATGTTTCTGTTTGCTTAAATGACGCAATTCAATAGAGAAATATATAAAAGAAATATGGAAATAAGAGGTATGGAAAGATAATAATAGAAGGAAATATATATTAAAAATAGAATGCATTAAAATGAAAATAAGATGGATGTAATTTGAGATTTGTTTTAAATGAATAAGTAGCATGCTTATTTTGGAAGAACTATGGAAGTTTTTTTTGTATATTGGTAATATTTTGGATAGATTGAGTATGTACTCAAGATTAAGAAATGTATATAATGTATATATATAAAATTAATAAAAATATATTTTAAAAAATGACGCAATTGTTGTGAGACCACAGGCTGGTGTGATACAGTAATATCAGCATAAGGAACAACGTGACAAGTCAAAACAAGACAGTCAAAAATCCAGTTAAAACAGTTTGAAACAAATTAAAACCATAGCACATGTCAGATTTGGATGAAATCAATTCGGCCCCAAAGGTTTTAATAATATTTTAATGAATGAAGTAAGTTTCGGCAACTTGTTATACCTGGAAGATGTACGAAGAGAAGGAGTCAGAGCAAGGAAGACCTATCTAGATTAGGGGCCCTTTCACACTGCATAGTTATAGCATTATGATTCCACTTTAGCCCCCATGGCTGCATCCCATGGATTTCTAGGATTTGTAGGTTGGCGAGACACTAGAGCTCTCTGGCTCAGAATTCTATGTATCCCTCCCTAAATTGAAAATCTCAGGAGTCTGTAGAATGGAGCCGAGGCAGTTAAAAAGGAATCTTAGTACACTTATCCCTCGCCGTTCACGTCTTTTGCGAATGGCAAGTCCTGAGAGACAAAATGGCATGCACGCTCGTGGTGTGCGTGCAGAGCCATGCGCAGGAACAAACAGCCATTATATACTATGGGACTTCAATATTTGGGGTATTTCCAATTCATGGAGGGGAGGGTCTGGAACAGATCCCCTGCAAATTGGGAGGGACAAGTGTACTACTAATTGTTTAATATAAAACAGCCCCAGAACCAGATGGAGGAGGCCAGAAAAGACAGAACCCCTTCTCCATAGCCACCTGAGGCATTGCATTTGGATGGCAAAGCTGTGGTGTAGACAAAGGGAAACATTTTACCCCCACATCTCCCTGGTGCAAGTTTAGCACTGGACACCACATAACACAGTCACATTCCACCTGACAGCAGAAAAGGCCCCACAGAAAGCTGTGGGCCCCTTGGATAAATATGAGTGCAAGAGACGCCAAGTCACATCCACCTTGTCTAGTCACCATTGCTGTCATGGGTTTAAAGAGATGCTGTGCCATGGCTTACTTCTGATGCCAGGAACAGGTCATTTTAGTCTCTGTCTCAGAAGAAGTATGAAATCTCTTGGGTTTCATGTGCCAGATGCTGGCCGGTGCTAGTAGCCCCATTGCTATTTTTCAACATTCAGAGCTGTTTGCAGGACTTCTTGCATACTGGACTGTCTTTTTCCATTTGGTTGAGAATTGTGCAAGTCCCAGACAGATCTCTGGCTAGCTCCAGAAAAAAGAGTGAGCCAAAGACAGAACTGAACACAAGCTTAGCTTCTCACCGTCATGTTGAAATGGATTCCCATTTCCCAGGTTTGGGATGCTTTGATTTATGGGGAATGCCACAAATCTCACCCAACTGTTGTCCTCCCATATCTTTGCTAGGACACCCAACTGTTGGCTCAGTTTCTGACACCACCTCCACCTTACATGGATTGCTCTCTGCAAAGAGTGAAGGCAAGCATTGCTACAGGGTGGAGGTTAGGGTGGTTAAAATGTGTCAAGAGGATTTAAAAGCCTCAAGTCTTGGGTGCAGACTATCTGAAGGACCATACCCCCAATATGAACCTGTCCAAGTTTTAAAATCTGCTGGAGCTTCTCTCAGGCCCATTGTGCTCAGAGCCACATTTGGTGAGGACATGGGATGCAAGGCCTTCTCAGTGGCTGCTCCAAGACGCTGGGTCTCCCTTCCATGAGAGGCTAGCTTAGCACCCCTTTCTTTCCATCTGCCGACAAAGACTTTTCTATTAACACAGGCCTTTGGCTTTTAATTGTTTAATTGTTGAAAACGAGTCTTTCAATGGGAGGCACTGCTCTTTTATCTTCACTACTATGTTTTGAATATTTTAAAATCTGTTCTAAAGTAGTATTTAAAACAGAGCTGACTGCTTATTCAATCTTTTTTTTTAAAGGTATTTGTATTACAAATTATTGTACAGGTTGAGTCTCCTTCATCTGGAATTCCAAAATCTAAAATTGTCCAGATGAATGGCGAAGAAAGTGACGCCTTCATTTTCTGATGATTCAGTGTACACAAACTTTGTTTCATGCAAAAAAAAAATTATTGAAAAATATTGTGCCTAAAATTACCTTCAGGCTATGTGTATAAGTTGCATATGAAACATAAATGAATTCCATGTTTAGATTTGGGTCCCATTTCCAAGACATCTCATTATATATATATTCCAAAAATCTGAAAAACTCCGAAATCCATTACACTTCTGGTCCCAAACATTTTGGATAAGGGAGACAACCTGTAGTGTTATTTTGTTTTCATTGAGGCTGTAAGCTATCTTGGATCCCATATTGGAAGAAAGGTAGGGAATAGATGGATGGATGGATAGCTACTCTTCCATGGGGCATTTCTCCCATCCCTATCCTTGCCTCAACCAGCTCCACAGACCCCCTGTTTCCCATTTCTTCACCTGCTCCCTGGGCTTCTGTGGTGAGGTGTTTGGGCTCCTCTGTCCACGGCGTGGCATGCACGGCTACGCTCCAGTCACTCCACGTGCCAATTTCGTTGTCTTTGGCTGCAACCTGGATGATGTATTCCTTGCCTGCGTAGGCATCTGTGATGATGTGGGATGTCCCATCTGACAGTTCTACCTGTGTAGGAAAGAAGGAGAGTTTTGTGAGGTTTGCCCTGGGCTTGGGATGTTGCTTTGGAAAAAGGAACAAGTTACTTTACTCATTATTCTGACTGCACAGTAGGTCATAAGTTGTTACTATTAAAACCGTCCAGAAAGGTAGCTCACTAGTTATTTGCTATTTGTTATTAATAAGTTACTGTTGTCATTATGCCATTAGTGAATGTATGAAAGTGCTCTCTTGTTCCCCCAAGTGGTCAGTTCTGATATTTCACTGGAAATTCTGAGAAAAATGGGAAAGACACTGCAAGCCATCCTTCCTGGCTACAGCACAAGGAAAACACCTATGAACCCTTTCCCTTCCCTCTCCTTCCTCTCTCACACTACAATGCCCTTGTGTTGAATTGAACCAAGTGCAATTGAACCAAGACATGGGATGTGCAACCAAATGCACCACCAAATGCACAATGGGCATGCATGCACACTACACAATGGGCATGCATGCACAATAGTGTCACTTATGTAGTCTGCTTCTGCAAAACTGAACTTCATAGGGACGTTCCCTATTGGACAGAAATTTCCATCTGCTTTGTACATATGCAAGACACCATCAGCATCCTGACCATGGATTTACTTCCTAACTCTGGCTAGCATTTCCCTGATGAGCCAAGATCACTCTGTCTGGCCACACCAGAGGGTTTGGGCCAGGAGTCACTCCTTGGGAACTCAACTTGCTCAGGAGAAGACGATTTGGTGTAGCAGCAGCTTCCTTGGCTCGAGGCGGACCAGTTGGAGGGTGCGTACGCCCAACCTGACCCTGACAAAAACACACCATCATCTGGGGATATAGGATATTCAAGGATGATGAAATGAAAGAAAGGCTGCTTAAGACTTCGAGAGGACTTGGCTCCCTTCCTCCTTCCAAACTGAAGGGCTTTCTGTGTAGCCTTGAAAGTCCTTTGGCATTTAGGGAAAGATAGTAAAGTTCAGGAACAGAAGTGAATTGTATGAAGCCTGGCAGATGTCAGCCAGAGAACCATGGCAGGAAGGGGCATGAGGTGGCATGCCATCAGACTCCAAGGGGATGGGACTGCTTCCCCCACCACTTGTTGTATGCCTCCAAGTTGTTTCTTATTGACCTGATCATAGGGTTTTCTGGGCAAGGTTTGCTCAGAAGAAGTTTGTTATTGCCTTCTTTTGAGCTTAGAGAGTGTTTTCTCCAAGGTCACCCAGAGGGATTCCATGGCTGAGTAGGGATTCAAAGCCTGGTCTTCTAGAATCCTAGTCCAAAAGTCAAACCACTTCACCACGCTAGCTCCAGAAATTAGATGGGCCCAAACTGCAAGGAAAGAGACCCCCCATCCCCCAAAAAAATAAACATTAGGAAGAACTTCTTGATAGTAAGAGCTGTTAATAAGTGGAATAGAGTGCCTCCAAGGGTGATGGATTCTTCTTCAAGCAATAACATTCAAAACAATGATACCTTTATTGGCCCAACCCAAAATGCACAAAATACATCATGCAAGTTTTTGAAGCTCCACTGGCTTCTTCATCAGTCCAAGGAGTTAAAAACCATACAGAAGTGGGAGACAAAAATGACGATATTTGAGTCATGGGCCTACATTTTGCCAAGATGTTATTTTTGTTGTTGTCAGTTAAGATGGTCTGGAAGGATATCAATGCAGGCAATGAGAGGCCATTCTTCTCTTTGGTCATTGGGGCTCTGGGAGACAAAGAGTCATAAAATCTAGGCAATAAAATTTCAACTCCATTAGCAACAGAGAAAGTAACTTCCCTTGAGAACCAGATTGTTTCTGTCTGTTTCTATTTCTCTATTTCTTTTGAGTTTTTTCAGCAAAGGTTGGATAGGCATCTATCAGGAGTGCTTTAGTTGTAAATTCCTGCAAACTAAAGGAGGTTGGATTAGATGACACCTAGGATCCCTTCCAAGTCAGACGATTTTATGATTTTATGAAATTGTTTCCACTGGGGAAGTCCTCTGTGACCTCTTTTGGATGAATTGAGCCAATCTTTTCCTTTCTCCTCCCCTTCATCTGGGTTCATGGTCAAGCCCTGGAACCATTAGGAAATGCACAGCCAAGCAACTTTACATCAGAGACAAGCTAGAAGACCATCAAGGTTGTTTTCTGCTGCTTTGGAGACTAGGACATGGAGCAATAGATGCAAACTACAGGAAAAGAGATTCCACCCAAACATTAGGAGGCACTTCCTGACAGTAAGAGCTGTTTGACAATGAAACACACTCCCTCGGAGAGTGATGGAGCCTCCTTCTTTGGAGGTCTTTAAACAGAGGCTGGATGGCCATCTCTCGGGGATGCTTTGATTGTGAGTTCCTGCATGGTAGAAAGGGGTTGGATTGGATGGCTCTGGGGTCTCTTCCAACTCTACGATTCTATGATTTTAAGCTAAACCAGCACTGACTGCCTTGGTTGGAAGAAATAGCTCTCCCACCTCCATTCTCCCAATTGTTTTCAAACTAGAAACTGGAGTTTGGGAGTGAACTGTTATAGGTTCCTGCCAGGTGGAGTCTCCTTCTTTGGAGGTCTTTAAACAGATATTGGATGGCCATTTGTCAGGGATGCTTTGATTTTGAGTTGCTGCATGGCAGGGGGTTGGACTAGATGGGCCTTGGGGTCTCTTCCAACTCTATGATTCTATGATTCTAGGTTACACAGGATGTGTCCACACAGGCCAAATACCTGTCCTTCCCCTGTCCTCACAGTGAGCAGTCCTGATGATGTAGGGATCAATCCCTGGTTCTGGTGCAAACTATTCAGACAATGTCCAGCCAGTTCAGCACTGAAGTCGCCACATACCCCACTTGTTTCCAATTTTTAAAAACTCACCTTTTGCTCCAGTTCTTCCAGAGTCCTCTGGAGCAATGGAGGGATGAGGTTTACAATGTGTCCCACTGTGCTACCCACCACCACAGGTTGCTCCCTCTGAGATCAGAATGAGGTGCATAGCCATGTGAATGATGCTTTGTGCCTTATTTTTGGCCGCAAGGCAGCAATCTTCAGCTGTGGTGGGTGGCATAGTGGGATGTGTATGTGAACAGCCACCTGCCATCCCTTGAGTCCCCAGGTAACAGCAGGACATTGGGGCAGCTTTGGGCCAGAATAAATACTCCAGGATATTTCTGGACTATTCTGACTCATGCAGACACTATCTTTGGACGTTATCACACGGGGGAAATCTGCTGGTTAATCCACACAAATCCCAAACAGAAACTGGATTTGTGCCCCACAATTTCACACGAAGTCACACAGAAACTGGACAGAAACTGGACAGAAACTGGTGTTATCCGAGATCTTTTGAAATTCGGTAGTTTTGAGGAAATGCAAATGCGAAATTAAAGTAATTTCGCATTTACCATAATGTGAAAAGCAAATGCGAATTTGGAAGCATTTCCCTGCTTTTCACATTATTCCAGTGAGCATTCCTCTATCTGCGGATGTGCAAGAAGATCATTTCTAGTACATTTACGGCCTTTTCTCACTTGTGCGTGAATGTTAAATGCACTTACTTTAATTTTTCCTTTACTTTAATTTCGCAATTAAGGTAATTATGTGTGAAAGCCATTTGCGGAATCAAGGTTTATTTTCGGTTTATTTTCAGAATGCCTCATTTCCACTTTATTATCGCTTTCTGGCCCACGTGTGATAACGTCCTTAGTGACATAGGCCAGAATTCAGCAATGCAGTTATGGATTTATAACCTAGAGTTGTGGATCTGTATTCAATAAGACAATGGACTCTTTCTGGAAACCAATGTAAATGTCACCCTAGCCCATCTTAAGAGCTGTGAAGGAGATCCATTCAGTTTAGGTGAAGGAGTTTAGGTGAAGGAGATCCATTCAGTTTCTAATTGGCGTGCAAGGAAAAGGATGTTTCCACCTGTTTCCCACCAGCTGAATCAAGCAGGATCCCTCTCACAAGTCCTGGGAGTTGTCTACATAGGCAGGGAACCCTGTATCCAACCTGTAGCTGCTGGAAAACATAGTTTTCCAATCTGTAGTGACTCTGTTAATGCCACATTAACATTTGGTGAGATTGGAGCAACCCGGAAGAAAAGGTCAGTCCTATGACAATCACATATCCTACAGTGCAGAGTATTTCTGGCCACATGGTCCTGTCTTCTCTGTTATTCTGGATTTTCCAGGCAAATGTGGGCTAAAAGGAAGTTCTTTTTTCTCTGGATTTTAGGAGAAAAGACCCACATTGTCTATGACTCCTGAGGAACATTGTGTGTCCAGGTTGCAGGTACTATGGGGTGAATATGGGGGTCTCACTGCCTTGTCTACAAGCCCCTTGGAGCATGGTGGACTCTCTGCTTTTAAAGGGCTTTAAACAGAGGTTGGACAGTCAACTCTCAGGATTGCTTAAGTTTTGGATTCTTGCATTACAGAGTGTTGGACTAGATTGCCCTTAGTGTACCATCTAGCTCTATGATTCTGTGATCCTAAGTGCTGGTTCCACAGCCAGCCTAGCAAGTAAGTCTCTTTCCTTCTCTTGAGAAAAAGAAGCAGGTTTTCCAAACCATTTGCTCCCCGTGATAGCTGAACAGCTTGGCCAAAATGCTGGCCATTTCTGAAAGACAACGGACAGTCAAAGAAAAGCTCTCCTAAACAAAGTCAGCATCCTAGCTGCTGAACCACAGGAAGAAAACAAAACAAAACAACCCTCTGCTTTTCTTGAAGTCTCTTGGCTCACTCACTCATCCATTCCTATGTTGAGTGGATGGGTCATCAGCTGTCCCTTTGTATCTCTCCTTTTCCCGTGATTAAAGGACGGAACCGCTTTCCTTCACGAGAAGCCTCAGAAAAACCAATTCCTGGTTCTGTGGCCAGTTCCAAAAAACAGCCCTGCCAGCCCTTCCATTTTGAAAAAGAGATACTTGCTTTTGGCCCCTCTCCACCCCTCTCACTCCAAAATGTGATTTTGCTTTGTCTCAGGCAATTTGACCTCCATTACAATTCCCCAAATAACTGGCAAGGCTTTCAAGAGCTGTTTGCACAATCAAAGCATAACTTGGCAGGACGGCTCTGTTTGGGCCAGATTTCATCTCCTTTGCAAATTATCTCTGCTAACTTCGTTAAAGTGGAGCTGTTAGAAAGGTCAGCTCTTGGGTCCTGCCAAAAGATTTTGGAAGACCTTGTCTTGAGCTTTCCCATAGTTCAGAGTCTAGCACAGTTTCTTAACTGGCACTTTTGCCAAGAAGATCGGCAGGAGATATCAGGATTGAAAATTACTAACAGTGTAGTACAATTCAACCTTTGAAAATGTGAATAAAGAAAGCACTCTGCCCCTTTGGTAAACACAGTAAACTGGAAAACCTCAAGGACAAAAGGATCTCTTCAGCTTAGATCAGGGGTAGGCAACCTTTCCTCTTTAAGGGCCGAGGGACTTCAGATCCCAGAAGCCTGAGCCATGTTGGCCAATAGTCCCATGTTGGCCAATAGCTCCTGGGATTCTGGGAGCTGAAGTTCCTCGGCCCTTAAAGGGGAAAGGTTGCCTACTCCTGGCTTAGAGGATGTAGAGATTTTAAGAATATTCATTTGCGCAGTTTTTCACTCTCAACAAGAGAGACTTTCTTGACCTGCTGCAACAAGATGGTCAGAAAATAGGAGCCTCACTAACATTCTCACCTCTAATGTAAGAACAAGAATCATGGAACCATAGAGTTGGAAAAGACCTCCAGGGCCATCCAGTCCAATCCCCTTCTGCCATAAAGGAAGACACCATCAAAGCCCTCCCTGTGTCAGATGGCTGACCAGAATCTGTTTAAAAACCTGCAGAGAGTTCTTTCTAATGTTGAGGTGGAATCTCTTTCCCATCTACTTTGCATCCATTCCTCCATCTCCTAGTCCCTGGAGCAGCAGAAAATAAGCTTACTCCATCTTCAATATGACATCCCTTCAAACATTTAAACATGGCTATCATGTTAAATCTTAACCTTCTCTTCTCCAGCCTAAACATACCCAGCTCCTTAAGCTGCACCTAATAGGACTTGGGGGATTCCAGACCTTTCGCCATTTTGGTTGCCTTCCTCTGGACATGCTCCAGTTTTTCAGCATCCTTTTTGAATTGTGGTACCCAGAACTGGACACAGGATTATTCCAGGTGAGCCCTGACCAAAGCAGAATACACTAGCAATATTACTTCCTTTGATCTAGATACTATACTTCTATTGATGCAACCTAAAATTGCATTGGTCTTCAAATGCTGAATAGCACTGGGGCCAGGAAAAACTTACTCCCCCCCCCACCAGATGCTCTTTTTTCCCCCAGGGCAGATGTCAGGGTTTCTCTAATTTGTGCAAAAAAACTCTCTGTACAGAACTATGGCCTTTTTCTTTTCTGGAGCAAGGCAAACACAGCAAGAATCAAATGATGGAAGAGCCCATCTGATACCTTCTCATTTGTTTAAAAAAAAGTCCATGCAAGAAGGGAGCAGATATGGTAATGTAATGTCACTGTGCAATTGCCACACCAGAATATCATCCTTGCAAATGTGAGAACTCTCATCAGAAAGGGCAGGAAACGATCTCACCGCCTCACAAGACTAGGAGAAAAATTATGCGGTTTCTTATCCTCTTAGGCACAGAATGAGACAGGTGAGGATTTCCCTTCTCAGTAAGATGACAAGGTGCTAGTCCCTAATCAAGTAGGAAAATGGAAGCTATAATTTGCCTTTATGATCCCTCATCACACATATGGGCACAGAGCAGTACAACCCATTCTTTCTTGATCATGCTGCATTGTTACAACCTTCTGCTTGCAAGGAGGATAATCACCCTTTTTTAAATTAGAAGTTTTGGCAAGGAAGAGGGAAAGAGCAAAAGTTTAGCAGCCACAAAGCTATCCATGAATTAGGGCCATCTATATCCTCAGACTTAAAGTGTCCGAAAGCTCATGCTGCCAACTTCTTTCTTTCAGTTAGTGTCAAAGGTGCTACAAGATCTCTCTACATACTGATTCTACAGACTAACATGGCTATATCTTTGAATTCTTTTCATGATGTTAAGGTATATGTTCTGTCTTAGGTCCAAACTACAGTGGGTCCTCCACATTCACTGTGGTTAGCGGGACAGGATCTCTGTGAAAGTAGAAAAGCAACAATTTTTTTAACCTGAGAGAACACCTCTCTAGGAATC
>CM034703.1:1734328-1747272 GCA_020142125.1 Phrynosoma platyrhinos
CTGAATTCACACTATTTCTGGCAGTCTGCAACCCCCCTAAGTCTTGTTCCATCATGTGTACTTTTAAATGAATTTGATTTAATTTTGTTAAAGCTGTCTGGAGTCCCTACAATGGGAAAATATAATATATAAATGAAATAATAATAATAATAATAATAATAATAATAATAATAATAATAATAACAACAACAACAACTTACTGTATCATTGGGATTTGCCTATGTGAGCCAACACATTAATTCAATGCATTTTCTGCAGCTGGGGTTAACTAATAGGTTTCAGGCAAGGTGTTTAAAAGTGCCACAGCAAAATACAAGTTTAGCATTTTGACCCTGGCTGCAAAACTGCAGCCAGGATTATGTAACACCTAGGATCTAATCTGCACTGCAGAAATAATTCAGTTTAAGACCCCTTTGGCTGCCATGGCTCAATGCTATAGAATTCTGGGACTGTAGGTTTATAAGTTATTTGGCCTTCTCTGTCAGAGAGCTCTGGTGCAACAACAAAGTACAAATCCCAGGATTCCATAGGATGGAGCTGTGACAGTTAAAGCGGTCTCAATCTGCATTAATTTTGCAGTGCAAATTAGACCCTAAATGCTTCCCCTTTCCACCCCCCCCCCCACCAGCCATGACCTTTGGGGGATGCTTCCAAAGCTATGGTTCAATGATTCAGCTGAGCATTTAGAGAGTGGTTTGGTAATGGAACCCATTGCCTAGAAAGGCAATGGGGTCTTCTTCTCTGGATGTCTCCAAAAAGAAGCTGGCGATGCTCTAGCGGGAGGTCCTGCATTGAGCAGAGGGTTGGACTGGATGACCTCTGGGGGTGCTTCCAATTTGATGATTCTGTGATTCAGCTGAGCATTTAGAGAGCAGCTGTTAAGTGATGGAATCCATTGCTCCGAGAGATGGCGGCATCTCCTTTCTCTAGACAGCTTCAAAAATAAGGATGGTCAGCTCCCTGCTGGGGATGCTTCTGCTGGAGATCCTGCACTGAACAGGGTTGGACTCAATGGCCTCTATGGGACCACTTCCAATTCTAAGATCCAATGATTCCAAGCCAAGGAGCAGATTAGACCTCCTCCTCTTCTCCTCCCTGATGAAATAGTTGAGTGTAAGGAGCTTAGCGCTTGCCAAATTAAGCCGGTTTACCTCTTCCGGCTTCAATCCTGGATGCGGGATACCCCCGGATATTATCAGAGATAAGTTGCCGATGATTTAGCCACAATGCTGCCAGCTGAAACCATGCCAGGTTTCAGACTTAGTGAGCCAGTCCCAGTCTATTTTTGCAGCCGGAAACTCCCCAACCTTGAAAAATTGCCGGCTGAGCACAGGTTTGACTTGGGATGGGTTCAACCGGCGGCATCGCAGCTAAATCGGCAGCGATTTATGTCTGATAACATCCGGGGGTATCCCACATCCAGGATTGAAGCCGAAACAGGTACACTGGCTTAATTTGGTGAGCGATAAGCTTCTAAGGGCCGATGCAGATGGCCCCTAAAGGGTGACTCTGTGCTGCCCCTGGGAGCGCCGGATCAGGGCCATGGCAACCACACGCTGCGGCCCCGATCCTCCTTTTTGCTACTCCAAAAAGAGCTGGCAAATGGCGCTTCTTTTTGGGGAGGCAAAAAGTCATCCTTAGAGCTGCCAACACGACTCTTTTGTGCCCCTTTGGTGCAGTGTGTGTACATGCTGCACCAATGGGGCACCCTGACGCCGTGCGGTCAGGCATGTGGCGTGACAGTGGTGGCAGGGTGGCCGGTGTGCGGTCGCCCTGCCCCAACTCCACCCCCAGGCCGGCCTTTTAGGCCGGTCTGCATCAGCCCTAAAATACATTTTTACTTTGAACTGTTTGCAACAGTGGAAGTAAAGAGGAGGAGAGAGAAATTGGGATGTTTGGAAAGCGGATGGAAAAGTAGAATCATAGAATCATAGAGTTGGAGGAGCCCACAAGGGCCATCCAGACCAACCTCATTCTGCCATGCAGGAACTCAAAATCAAAGTACCCTGACAAACGGCCATCCAGCAAGGAGCTTGGAGCCTCGGCAGGCTTAGGCTTAGGCCTTTGCTTATAGGTTGGCACATGTATCAAAGTGCCTCTGATAAGCCCTGTTTGCATGGAATATGTTAACTGAATATATAAAGGAAACATTCACACACACACGCACACATCATGATCTGTTATGGTCTTAGATTTTTTAAGAAAGAAGTATGTAAAGGAGCTGAAAGAAAAAAAAATGTTTTATTTGTACTTAAGTTCCAGGAAGGGACTTTTGTTGTTGTGTGCCTTCAAGTTGTTTCCGACTCATGGTGACCCTAAGGCAACTCTATCCTGGGGTCTTCATGGCAAGCATCTTCAGAAGGGGTTTGCCATTGTCATCCTCTGAGGCTGAGAGATTGTGACTCGCCCAAGGTCACCCACTGAGTTTCCATGGTAGAGCCAGGGTTCAAATTCTGTTCTCCAGAGTCATAGTCTGACACTCAAACCACTATGCTATGCATTTTTTAAAGACAGAAGTTTTATAAGATTACTTCTAATAAAATGTTTGATTAAAGTTTTGAATAGGCAGCCACAGGGGAGTGAGAGAAGAAATGCCAAAGAACCATGGCCAGGCAGACTGGAAGTCACAGATTCCCTGCCTACATCCTCTTAATGTTTTGTGTATTTTTGACTTTTTATTTTAGCTATTATAAGATGATAATAATAATAATAATAATACCAGTAATAATAATACCAGTAATAATAATAATAATAATAATAATAATAAGAAGAAGAAGAAGAAGAAGAAGTTTTATTTTTAACCCGCCCCTCTGCTCAGCAATCGGGGTGGCATACAACCTTATAAAAACAGTAAGCAATTTAATTAGTTAGTTAGTTAGGTTTTCTGTGTTTCAATACATAGAAAATGCTTGTCTGTTTGTCTGTTTTTTTAATAAAAATATTATAATAAATAATGAATAATGATGATAATAATAATACCAACAACAATAAACACAATCATCCCTCCACCTTCGCTAGGGTTAGGGGCACCTGACCCCCATGAATGTGGGAAAAACACAAATAACAAAAACCCCTCTCTAAGAATTTCTAGGTCCTCCAGTGCAACTCCGTGGTCAACATCTGCCAGACATTGTCCCTAGAATTGCGCTGGAGGAGCTACCAATGCCTTGGGGAATGTTCTCTCTAGGAATCTCTAGGTCCTTCAGTGAGACTTTTGGTTAAAGTTGACCACAGAGTTGTGCTGGAGGACCTAGAGGTTCCTAGAGAGAACATATTAATAAAATCTGTGAATAATCAAATGCGCAAAAGTCAAAGCCGCAAATGTGGAGGGATGAGTGTATAAGCCCTGTTGGAAGGTTTATGGATGCAGGCATGTCCATTTCTCATGAACACATGCTCTTAAGCTGAGATCCAGAGAGCCAGCTGGTGCAACATAAACAAAGTCTTTGCTTCTTCTGAATTTCAGTTATTACTGATCCCAGGCTAACCATATCACTCTTGCAGACCCCCAACAACCGCCCACCTTTCTACCCATCTGCAGAAGGAACATAAGCTCCCCCCTCCATGTACCCTTCAGCCCCTACCCTCCCGCAAGTCCCACTTACATTACGGTGATGTCAAAGGTGTCATTAATGTAGGTTGGGCTGGGCAGGTGCCAACTGCAGTAAAACCCATTGGGGTAATTGTTGGACCGACACATCAGTATGGGCTCCTTTGGTGGTGCTGTTGGGAGAGAAGAACAGAAAGGTCATTGTAGGCTCTTTCCTGCCAAGTCAAATGGTTTTGCAACCTGGAGTGTTTCTTCACTATGGGTTCCAATAAGTTTTTAAATGTCACCCAGTTTCCCTAGGGAAATTGCTGTCTGCTGAGTTCTTGGGCATCTGATGGAACATGTCCAGAGAAGAGCATCCAAGATGGTCAAAGGTCCCGACACCAAGCCTTACGAGGAATGGCTGAGGGAGCTGGGGATTCACTTGCAGAAGTAAAGACTGATGGGGACCTAATAGCCATCTTTAAATATCTGCAGTCTTTAAATATCTGATGTCATGTAGAACTTGGAGTCATTGAATGGTAGAAACATAGAGTCAAAGGAGACCCAAAGGCCCATCCAGTCCACCCCATGCAGGAAGACACAGTCAAAGCCCTCCCTGTGACAGATGGCCATCCAGCCTTTGTTTCAAAATCTCCAAAGAAGGATTGTTTTCTGCTTGTTTTCCGGTGCTCCAGACACGAAAAGACAAACCATTGAATTCAAATTGTGAGAAAAGAGGTTCTACCTAAACATTAGGAAGAGCCTCTTGAATGTAAAAGATGTTCAACAGTGGGACGGACTGCCTTGGAGAGTGGTGGACTCTCCTTCTTTGAAAGTCTTTAAACAGAGGTTGGAGGCACATTTTTCAGGAAAGCTTCAGTTGTATATTTCGACATGACTTAAGGGGATTGTACTAGATGGCCCTTGGCATACCTCTATGTTTCCAGCTCTATGTTTCTATGAAAGGGCCCAAACACTCACACCATCAGTTGTCAAGTGAAATTTTTACATCACCATTTCCTAAGCCTGCGGACTTGAAGTGGCTTACAAAAGTTATAACAAGTACATCTAAAAGAACATATCCTACCAAAGTTAAAACATAATTAAACCATAAACAGAACTTAAACATAGTTCAAAGGTCAACTATTAAAAAAAGGAAAAACAACAAATATAGACAATTTTATTATTAACATGAAAAGCCCTCTCCTTTTGAGCAATCAGCCCTCCAAGCTGTGCTGAAACAAAAAGGTCTTCACTCTCCCACAGAAGGATAATATTCCTAACCTTTCCAGGGGGCTGTCTGCATGGGCCAAAAAAGCCCTATCCCCCCATTTGGACGTAGCAGATCAAAACCCCAGGGCCAGGATCTTTCTGATCCAAGTGGACTGGACATGAATCCACTGGATCTGGCTTGATCCCAGGGTAAACAGCCCTTACCCCTGGTTAATCTGACCCCCAGTTTGCTATGGAGCTTCCTGGAAACACCCCGGTAAATGGCCCCTGCATGCTCCTTATCTTGCAGCACTGTTGCTCCTACTGGGAACCCCCTGTCACCACGTCTGACATGGAAACGGGGCACATGGCCACATGGGTGCAGCCAGGCACCCTGTTTCTGTGTCAGAAGCAGAGATGGGGGGCTTCCTAGTAGGTGGGACAGTGCTGAAAAGTATGGAGTGCATGCTGGTAGTGGGTCCTTGGGTCGGCACGGGGATGGGCATGTAAACACCTGCCCATCCTTATGCCAGCTTGGGGACCAACCTGGCTGAGCACATGAGGCCAGAATAGTGTGAGTCAACCTGTGCTTTCCTGGCCTGTCTGCTCAGGGCTTAGGAAAGTTGTTCCAGATCCTGGGAGAAGGTCCACTCCTGTGTTCCCACCAGAAGAGCCTGTTCGGGTGGAGGGGTTCCCCAAAGTTCCTAGGGCACAGAAAAACTCATAGATGGAGATGCAGCTGTCTGTTAGGTAGCCACAAAGGGCTTTAGAAGTTATAACCAGCACTTTGAATCATGGTCCAGCAGCAAGTACAGCTGTTTCAACAAGGGAGTTGTGTGCTCCCAATCTGACTTTCAGTTCTTGCAAAAACCTGCCACCATGGGTCTGAAAAGAATTTGCTTCCATAGTGCAGACAGACTGACATCAATAAGGCTTTGCTCCATTTTTGAGGTGGAAAGCCAGTGATATGTTTGTATGGTGGATGTGTGGGCCTCCCTGTGCCCCATTCCTTCCCTTTCCCAACCTTTTGCTATCTCTGGAAACTATGTCTGGAAGCCACCCACCCCTATGAGGAGTGACTTAGGGAGCTGGGTATGTTTAGCCTGGAGAAGAGATGGTTAAGGGGTGACATGATAGCCCTGTTTACATTTTGGGAGCAATGTCATATTGACAATGGAGCAAGGTTGTTTTCTTCTGCTCCAGAAACTGGGATACAGAGCAATGGATTCAAACTAGAGGAAAAGAAATTCTATCTAAAATTAGAAAGAGCTTTCTAACAATAAGAGGTGTTCAATAGCAGAAGACACTTTCAGAAGGTGGTGGAGTTTCCTTCTGGATGGCAATGTGTCAGGAGTGTTTTCATAGTGTCTTCCTTCATGGGAGAATGGGATTGGATTGAATGGCCCTTGGGGTCTCTTCCAACTCTAGGATGCTATGATTCTATGACTTTTGGCTGCCTATACAGCCAAAATGAATGTTCACCACTGGTACAAAAGAGTGCAGTCTTGGATACACTCTTTCCCAGCTCTGGTGATCTTGAAACTTTGTTGATGCACCCAAGTGGAGATAAGTTACTCTATTTCCCTTGTGCTGTTTTGGGATGCAGCAAGTTATTAGTGTGAGACTCTGTAATTACTGTAAAATTGCTCTGTATATCCCTTTAATTAAAATAAGCAACAAGGAAAGATGCTTCCATTTTAAGCCACAAAATTTTATCAAATGGCACCTGTTGCGCTTATAATCTGAAACTTAGTACCCTTGATTGATGAGTTTTCCCACTACACCAAAATTTGCATGGGTCCCACACAAATTGCCCGCAATCTATCAAGTTTTAAAATGTTGAAAATCAATACATTTCCTGCCTTTTACAAGAACAAAATAATGACCAGCAATTGCACATCAAGATTTTATAGGGGAAGATAAATCCAAACACAAAACATCTCAGTGTACATGCCAGCTTCAGTCACAAGAGTTTCATGGTTACATCTGTTTTGTCTTCCCTTATAAAATCTTGATGCCGGTTGTTATTTTGCTCTTGTTTACAAGATTGGAAAGATGTGTTTTGCATTGGCAATATGGTGATTAGCCTCCTTTACTCCAGTTTTCAAATGGGAGTGTGATACATTTCTGTCATATTTTGGTGCATATGTCTTTGATTAAGTGTAGTGAAATATATGTATTTTACTCAGGCTTGGAGGAGGTGGCCAACCCTTTATCAGCCTGGGGAAATTCTGAAAAGCAGTTCCAAAGTTATCAAGCCTTCCTGTCCATTAAAAAATGGCAGCCACTGCTGGAAAAGAAATCTTGTGCATGATCTTTTCCACCCTGAAGCTAAAAAGCTGCTGGTACTCTTGAGTTTCCTGAGGAATCGTATGTTGCAAAGTGAATCTAATGGATTCTATTTACGTGCATCCCAAGTTCAGAATACGTGTTGCTTTATGGATAGAATCATAGAATCTTAGAGTTTGCCTGGACAGCAAAGGTCATCTAGTCCAGCCTCTTGCCATGCAGGAATACACAACTAAAGCAGTCCTGAAAGATGGCCGTGATCCATCCTCTGTTTAACAACCCCCAAAGAAGGAGACTCTACCACCCTTGAAAACTGCAATGTACTCCACTGTTGAACAGCTCTTACTATCAGGAAGTTCTTCCTAATGTTCAGATGAAATCTCTTTTCCTGGAGCTTGCATCCATTGCTCCATGTCCTATTCTCTGGAGCTGCAGAAAACAAGCTTGCTCCATCCTCAATATGAGGATATCTTTCCAATATTGAAGTATGGCTATCATGTCACTTCTTAATCTTCTCTTCCCCAGGGTAAACATACCCAGCTCCCTAAGCCGCTCCTCAGAGGGCTTGCTGGTTTCCAAACCTTTCACCATGTAGGTCACCCTCCTTTGGACACCCTCCAGCTTGTCAATATCCCTCTTGAATTGTTGTGCCCACAAAATTTCAGGTATCAGGGACCAGCATGGTGCTATACCATTTTTAATCAGTGTTTTTAAATTGTTGTTTTATATAGTTTTAATTCCATACATGGGTTAATATTATTTTATTCTTAACCTATTGTAGGTTTTTAGCTTTATGTGGTTTTGCTTGTACCACTGCTGTCGAAGCTGCCTCTTGGAGAAAAGATGGGATAGCAGTAGATTGATTGATTGATTGATGGATGGATGGACTGATTGATTGATTGATTATCTGAGGCAGCGTTTCTCAACCAGGGTTCCCTGGAATCCTATGGTCCTGTGAGAGATCATGATTTGGGGGGAAAAGGTAGAGATTGTTTTGAGCTGTAGTTATAATGTCTGGAATTTATGACTGCAGAAACAAGAGCTACACATCCACAACTGATTCGTAATTGCTCTCCCTGCATGTTCAGTAGTAAAGGGATCGCCTAGGGATTGTAAAGTATATGTGAAAGGGATTTAGAAGTCCTAGTAGGCATTTCCTGTAATGTTCCTTCAGCCTCTCCTAGACAAATTGGTGGTTGTGGAGGCAGAGAGAGTGAGAAGGAGAACCATGCACATAGCCTTAGGGAATTTGCTTGAGGTAGAATGATGAGATTAAAATGCAACTCATCTTATCAAAGGAATTTAATGTGTCGGCATTTGGCATGGGTTTCTGTTGTCCCCCGCTTATAATTACTTCCTCATATTTATTTCTTTAAGTCAAGCATGGCCAGCAGAGTTCCTTGGATTTCTGACAGGCAGCTGGTTAAATCGGAACATGTGTACATAGCAAATGAGGCAGCAAATTACATCTGTTGAGTTGCTAGCTTCCCCTTTGGTGGTAATGGTTATATTATTATTATTATTATTATTATTATTATTATTATTATTATTATTATTATTATTATTTAAAATCACAATAATTATAATATTACTTTCCCCTGGAAGGAATGGTTGCATAAACTGGGTGGCAGAGTAGGCAACGAGAAGACCCTGAAAACTTGGGATATTTTTTTCTGGACCCAAACACTCCAACCTCATTCCCATCTGGATTTGGGGCTGAAAGACTAAGAAAAAGGGTGCAGATGTTGTGGTTACAGTCTAAGCAAGCACTACCAGAGGCACTTCACAATTGAATGCAGTAAGGGATTACTGCTCAATAAGGAAATCTGTAGGAAGCTGCTGTTTGGTTTGCCTGTTGTTTGCAGGTGCACAGAGGTACAATAGGATTAGTGAGAGGAGAATCCCCTGCTTTCCCATCTCATGTTTTACTGAATTATTTCCTGCAGACATGCCACAGCAACCTGGTATAGAAACTCTGTGTTTTTCCAGTCCTCTTTCACCAACTTCCCAATGCCCATGCTGCTAAAAACAAATCTTGCAATTAGACAGGCGATGAGGAGGAAGAAAAGGGGGAGGCATAATAATAATAATAATAATAATAATAATAATAATAATAATAATAATAATAATAATAATTAATAATAATATTTATATCCCACCCCTCTGGAAATGCAATCAAACATTTTTGTAATAATAAGTAGCTTCACTGGAAGAGGCTTTATTAAATGAGGTATACCTATACAGTCGGCCTGCCACATTGGTTGGCTAGCAATCCTCAAATTTGACCACTCATGGATCACCACACCTCAGATTATGCAATGGTGGCATGTGCATGGGAATGCACTGATGTTGACATGTACACATCACCACCCACGTGGGGTGCAACTGTCTGCATATTTTCTCATCCAGGACCCCTGAACCAAACCCCTGCAGATGAGAAAGTGGCTGCAAGTCTTGATATACACATGTATATACATGTCTTAATATACACACATTAGTATACTTGAATACCAAACATACGTTCACACCGATTATTAGAAGGGAAACATTCACATAATTGTCCCCTACAAGAGAACACATATGGGTCTGTTCCACTAAAATGTATATACCCCAGAGGGTTATAGCTGGACACATTTTGAAGGACAACAAAGAGGGGGACATTTTGGCCTCCCTGGGAAGGGAGTTCTAGAGTCTGGGGGCAGCCCTCTTGTGTGTCCCCACCAACCATGCATGCAATGGTGGTGGGGCTGAGAGAAGAGCCACTCCTGAAGATCTCAGAATCCAGGCTGGTTCACACAGGGAGATAGGATCTACCAAATACCCTGGACCGTAGGCATATAGGCCTTCATAGATCATAACCAGCACTTTGAATTATGTCAGGAAACAAACTGATAGCCAGTGAAGCTGTTTCAACAGGGGCATTGTGTGGTCCCTGGTAACCTGCCCCAGTTAACAGTCTGGCTGCAGCTCTTTCTGAACACTCTTCAAAGGCAGCCCCAAGTAGAGTGCTTTACAGTAGTCCAAATGGGATGTAACCAAGGCATGTACTACTGAGGCCAAATCTGGCATTTCAAGGAATGGGACGCAGTTGCTGCACAAGTTTTAAAATGTGCAAAAGCACACCTGTCTATGCAAAAACCTGGACCTCCACTTTCAAAACTGAGTCCAGGAATACCCCCAAACTGCAAACATGCATCTTCAGGGTGAGTGTAACCCTTTTCCCTGATCTGCCTTCTGATTGATCAGGAACATCTCTGTCTTGCCTGGATTAAGTTTTAGTTTGTCTGCCCTCATCCATTCATGATGCCAGACTCTGGTTTAGGAGCAGGACAGGCTCCTTGAATTGAGGTGGAAAGGAGTAATAAAGTTGGGTGTCATCTGCATCGGCACCGGACCCCAAAATTCTGCTTGCTTCTCCCAGTGGCTTCATGCAGTAGCATCACTGGGGGGGTGTGGGATGTGTGGCCCACAACGGGTGACAACCCAGAAGGGGAGGTGGGTGACACTCGGTTGGTCCCTGGCCTTCCCTGGGGTCCGCCAAAGCCCGCCGGCTTCTCCTTGGCCTTCCCTGGGGCTCACTGAAGCCCACTGGCTTCTCCCTGGCCTTCCCCGGGACCTGCTGAGGTCCGCTGGCTTCTCCCTGGTCTTCTCTGGGGTCTGCCGAAGCCCGCCGGCTTCTCCTCGACCCTCCTTGGGGGCGTGCGGGGCTTCTCTGGCCATGTGCATGCTTCCTTATGTGCTGCAAGGCCACCAAAAGTCCCGGCCTGGAAGACCCACCCCATAAGTCCTGCCCCCCGCCATGACTGACCGCACTGGGTGACACCAACCCTAGGGACACCACTGGCTTCATGTAGATGTTGAATAGCATAGGGGACAAAAGAGAACCCTGAGGGACCCTACAGGCCAATCACCAGGGGGTCAAGCATAAATTCATAGGGTCACTGCAAACTGAAGTCAACCTGATAACAAATATGAACAAGAACAAGCTAGTATCCATCTTCTGACAGCACAAGTTACTGATGGGTCCAGTGAAGAAGGAATACTATGTATTCATCCTGAATCCACCTGTATTCAGTTACAATAAGCAATTCTTTTCCTACCTCCCAGTCTCAGCACTAGCAAATGGTGTGTGTTGACGGGGGGAGTAGGGGGTAGGAACAGGCTCTCTGTCCCTTTTCTGCATGTTAGCAGACATTTATTGAAAGTGAAGCCATAAGAGACTCATGTTCTTCTGTCTTGCAGAGCACAGGGTGCTAAACCACCTCTGGTAATTATAAGCATCTATCATGAGCCCCGGAGCCGGAGTTGGCATCATCACATTAACCCCCTACAGAGAAGGATCTCATGCCTACCTTCCAAAAGGAAGAGGAGGAAAAGAAGAAGTACTTGCATCTCTCTATAGAGAGAAATTAGCCAGCAAATTAGCTACTGGCTAACTTGCCTAGCAACCAGCTGCAGCTTTTGCCCTTTGGAGCCATGTTTTGCATCAAAAGTTTAAGAAAGCATTTACCTGACATGGACATTGATGAACTCTGTGAAGTTGTAGGTTTTCATGGTCAGCTTCCATAGTTTTTTGTGGGTTTTTCGGGCTGTGTGGCCATGTGGCTGGCATCTTCAGAGAAGGTGTTCTGTGCTCTGAAGATGCCAGCCTCAGATGCTGGCGAAACGTCAGAAAGAAACTCTTCTAGAACATGGCCTGAAAAACCCACAAAAAACTGTGGATGAACTCTGTTTGGGACTTCAGGCTTGAATTTACTAAAGTAAAGTAAATGCTGAACTGTGACTATACTTGCTCATTAGCTGCTGACTATCAGCTATGTAGCAATCAGCCTTTGGTTGGTTGCTTAGACTGTGTTTGGGACAGAGGCTGAGAAAGTGTGACTTGCCGAAGGTCACCCAGTGGGTTTCCATGGCCCAGCCACAATTTGAACTTTGGTCTTCCAGAGTTCTCATCCATCCTTCAAACCACTGTGCCATGCTCACTCTTCCATCCAAGCCACACTAGATGAAGATATATCCTAAAAGTATAGGAGTCATATTTTCCTTTACATTTGGCAGCCCTATTGTCAAGTTTAATTCGTCATCTTAGAATCCTTTTTCCTAATCACTCTTTTCAAAGTTTTCTGAGACACAATCTAATGTGAATAACACTCAAACCAGAATGTATTAAAAACATTAATTTGGGTTTAATATCATCTTCTGTCACCATTGCCTTCACCCCAAATTAGATCCACATATCATCAATATCACCTATTTCCTAGATTGCAAAATATCTTAATTTCTGTTGTGTATTACATTTCGGGTTTATATAGAATCCAGATGCTGGTGGGGTCAATTGAGAGCTCAGTCTATTTCTGAATGTATCTGAAACACTTAGCAAATTGGATAATAACAAATTATGTTTAATTTTTAGAGCCTTTCCGAGTTATTCATCCATAATGACAATGAGACGGGAACCTTTGACGGTGAGCTTGTTCAATTTCCAAGCCATTAAGTATTCTGAAAATCATTTGTCAATTCTATGGCCCAATCTATGCAATTAGTAGGCTAACATTAGGAATGGATAGTTCTTTGCTTTAATCTCCCTGAAACAGGCTAATCATTGCACAGACGAGAGAAATTCACATGGCCCAAATCTGTGAAAAATGCCTCCTGGGAGTGCCCGATAGTCGCCTCCATTTTTGGACTTTAAAAAATGATTTTGAAATCGGCTGATTATTTTAGCTATCCAGAGCCTTCCTGGGACAGAAGCCAGGTCGACAAATCATGCCAAATAAGAAGAGTTGTCATGGCTGAGGCCGAGAGAGAGACTTGTCCAAGATCATACAATGGGTTTCCATTGCTAAGTGGGGATTTGAACCCTGCCCTTCCAGAGTTCTAGTCCAACATTCAAACCACTACACTATATTGG
>CM034703.1:1772195-1790175 GCA_020142125.1 Phrynosoma platyrhinos
TTGCTGTCCCTCAGACAATTGGGGGGCTGAAGCAAAAAAATAAAAAAAAAACAAAACAAAAAATACAAAAGAAACTAAAAAACAATATGCATGCACACACTCTCAGCCCCAGAAAAGCCATGATGGCAAAATCTCTGTGGAGATTTTGCCAAGAAAACCCCAAGAACAAGTAATAACAACAATAATCAATATCATCATGGGGGACGGCAGGGGGAGGTGGCAGGACTGGCCTGGGGCAGGTCCAAAGGCCTCGGGGGCCGCATCCGGTCCCCGGGCTGTAGGTTGCCTACCCCTGATCTAGAGTTCTGGTTCTCATTGTACACATATAATTATTCCTCTCATTTTATACATACATATTTTATGCATACATATGCGCTATGAACTAAATCACTTTATACTAATTATTTCTATACATTTTCATATTCTTTATATTATATGTAAAAAAACCAGCCCTCTGGAGGTATTTAAACAGAGGCTAGATGGCCATCTATCGGGTATACTTTGATTGAGAGTTCCTGCATGGCAGGGGGGTTTGCACTGGATGGCCCTTGGGGTTCCTTCCAACTCTATGATTCTCCATTCTCTTCACCAGCCACTGATGGCCATGGGGTATAGCAGCTGAACAGTGAAACCCAGAGAGAGTGATAAGGGAGCCATAGGGTAGTTCTGCCCATCAGACTTTTATGCTACCCTCCATGAAACAGGAGCTCAGCACTTGTGTGGAATGGCAATGTTGTGCTGAAAGCCAAGATCTCAGCAAGATACTTTCAAGTCTTAACATGTAACAGAAAAAATGAGGGTGTGTGTGCATTTCTCGGAGGGAACAGCAATTGCGTTAGGCAATGGGCTTGAGGTCTGCTTGCCAGCTTGTGCCTGCTGCACTTCAGAAGAGCCTTCTAAAGCTTTGGAAAAGCTCCCACCTCGAGCTTATTGCCTAATGCTCTTGCTGTTCCCTTCCAAGAAATGTGTCCTGCAACTTGGAGGTGGTCTTGCTTGCTGCTCAACGTGAATGGCACCAGCAAGACTGCCACTAAAAATATACAAGTCTCAAGTCAAGTCGAGGCAGTGTGTCATTTTGGACAAGACAAGTCACTGAAGTGACTTGAGTCTGATTTCAGTCTGAGTCAATTGACTCAAGTCTACTTCACTGCCAACTTCAACTGGTCCACCAGCTATGATCTTTCCTGGAAAGAAATAACCAAGCTAGAGGAGTTCATGCGCTAGTATTTCCCCAATGCGGTTACAGCAATGCACTCTACATGAGCAAATGAATTTGCAAACAAGATCTATGAACCCAATGCCAGATTCCCAAATATATTAGCGTTGGAGGTGTGAAATGACAAAACACATCGGCACATGACACCTCTCTCTCTCTCTCTCCCTCCGTATTCAAATCATAGATATTTTGAGGTTAACACTGAAACCTTTGCCAGGGCCCAGTGCCATCAGATATTATGGAAGGAACAGCTTCTTTGGCTTTGCACTTTCCATTCCATGCGCTCTTTGTCCACTTAACATACAATGAGTGCTACAATTTTTCTTTGTCAAATATTTAAGAGCATGCAGCCTTGGCAGTTCTCCTGAGTGACTAGCAGCCAAAAGCATCCTCTCCCGATTAGCCTGTGAGATAATCACTTTGGAAGACAGCTGCTCTTTGTGGTGTCCTATGATACAATCGACCACATTATTGTTTTATTCTACATGCCACAAAAATCTCTCCCCCCCCCCCCCCCCCCCCGCCAAAAAAGGAGGTTCATTCAAATTCTTGCAGCCTTTGGTCTGTGGAGCTGTGCACATCAAATCCTGAGCCAAAGTCATGTCAAGCCAACAGATCTCAGGATAACTTCCATCAGAAGGAATCCCTTCCTGTTGCTCCACAGATCCTAATAATCATTCTCGATATCCTCTTTCCAAGAGCAAGCATTTACATTCCATGGAAAACAAGTGGCTAAGATCCTACATTGAGGAGAGAGAGTGTAATTGATATTCACAAAAATGTATGACAGCTGTAGAAGGCTGTCTCAATAAATTACAACACCGAACAACTAACAATGCATTATTGTACATTGGTGTGCATGCATGATCCACATCCATTCACAGTGTGCAAAGTCCACTGTATATGTTGGTGTTGCTGTGTGCCTTCAAGTCCCATTTCCAGCCTATGGTAACCCAAATGGAAATCTGTCATAGGGTTTTCTTGGCAAGATTTGTTCAGAGCAGGTTTGCCATCATTTCCTTCCCCTGAGGCTGAGAGCCTGTGGCTTGCACAAAGTCACCCAGTGGGTTTCATGACCTAGCAGGCAATTGAACTCTGGTCTCCAGAGTCATATTTCACCACTCAAACCACTATGCCACATATGTCTTATGTGCCTTCAAATCATCCGTCAACTTATAGAGATCCAAAGAATTTCACATTGTCTTCTTAGGTCAAAAATCCTCAGAGGTGGTTTTGCCAGTTTCTGCTTCTGAAATAGAGCCCACAGCACCTAGTATCAGTTGGCGGTCTCCCATCCAAGAACTAACCAGGGCTGACCCTGCAAGATCAGTTGGGACCTGGTGCCTTTGGGGGGTTTTGAGTCCTGGAATGTGCACTAAGGCATAATTAATACCAATTCACAATGGCACCATACATGGAACTCTGCTTCCATATTCAAAATGTGACTTCCTCCATTGTGCCACAGTGCAGAAGTTCAATCCACAGGCAAATTACGCTTGCCCATGTCACAAATGAAATGGCAGCTACAACAACTGAACACCAACTCCTTAAAAACCTTTTTTTAAAAAGTAGCAAAACATAACAAAACCACCTTGCTATACCATAGAATCATAGGATCAGAGTAGGAAGAGACCCCAAGGGCCATCCAGTCCAACCCCCTGCCATGCAGGAACTCAAAATCAAAGCATCCCCGACAGATGGCCATTCAGCCTCTGTTTAAAGACCTCCAAAGAAGGAGACTCCACTACAATCTCCGAGGAAATGTGTTCCACTGTCAAATAGCTCTCACTGTCAGGACGTTCCTCCTAATGTTGAGCTGACGTCTCTTTTCCTGTAGATTGCATCCACTGTTAAATGTTCTTGTCTCCGGAGCAGCAGAAAACAAGCTTGCTCTATCCTCCATATGACATCCCTTCAAATACTTAAACAGGGCTATCATATCACATCTTAACCTTTTCTTCTCCAGTGTAAACATACCCAGCTCCCCAAGTCTCTCCTCATAAGGCATGGTTTTCATACCCTTACAGACCAGGATGAGAATTTCAAATTTGGGAAAAGATACAAACATTGGAATTGAAAAAAATCCTGATGGTGCTATGTAACCAGAACCTAATTTCAAAGGCATGTGTGTACGGATTCCACCATCAATGGAGTGATGGCTGGAGTGCCCTTAGTGTTTGTGATGCACAAACCACTCTTAACGTGCACAAGAATGCCATTTGAGAACTCCAGATTTGCCTATCTGACCAGGGTCCAGGCAAAGTTTCATGGCAAAGAACTTTATGGGGTGTGTTTGCAAGTGTGTGTGTGTAATGGTAGTTCAGCTAGCCTGCTGCTCCAAAGCTCAAGTGATTTTGGGGGTTGCAGACTGCCAGAAATAGTGCAAATTGAGTCCACTTTAAGGATTAGGGTTAGGGTTAGGGAATCATGGGAACTGTATTTTATTGTGGCACCAGAGCTCTCTGACAGAGAAGGCTCACTGTCTCAGGAAAAAACAACAACACAATTCCTATGAGTCCCTAGCACTAACCCTAACCCTAAAAGTGGACTCAATTTGCACTATTTCTGGCAGTCTGCAACCCCCCCCCCTTTATTTCCTTTTCATGACCCTTGCCCTTCTGAGATATTTTTCTGGAATTTTTCTGCAGGACTTGAATAAGCCCTGACCAGATTTATGGGGGAAGCATTATCAGGGGCTCAGAAGGATTTTGCTACACTCTTCAAAGGATTGCACAGGAAATTACTGTTAGCCAGTAGGGGAGTCAATAGGATAACCCCTTTCTTCCTCCCTCCCCGCATAGTGACATTCACCTTAATCATTCAATGGTAGGGCACTAAAGGGACACTTTTTTTACAGGGTGAAGGAGAATGGATGTTCTATGTCTGGGACCTTTTCTGCATGAGCCAAATAAAACATTCTCCCTCTCCCTTTCCCACAGGAACTACAGTCAGCCCTCTATATCCATGGATTCTTTATCCACAGATTCAAGCATCCATGGTTTGAAAATATTCCGAAAATATATACATTATTCATAGCAAACCTTGATTTCGCAATGTTATATAAGGGACACCATTTCACTATCCCATTGTATTTAATGAGACTTGAGCATCCACAGATTTCGGTATCTGTGGTGGGATCCTGGAACCAAACCCCAGATGATACCAAGGGCCCACTGTAGTCTGAACCTGGTTGCCAGTTTTGGTGCACACTGTCAATGTCTGGCCAGTTCAGCACCAAACCTGCAAAATTCACCATTTGCTCCAGATCTTCCCAGAAAAATCCAGAGCCCTGTGCTGCAATGCCAGGGATCTGTTTACAACATGTCCAGATGTGGCATCCATTGCCAATGGTGCACATCGCTCAGAATGAGGTGCCTAGCCATGGGATTAATGCTGAGCTCAGAACGAACAACTTACACCAGTGACCATGGCACCAGACAGCACAGCAAGATACACATAAAAACCAGCTGCCCAGCATTGCCATGGCTGGAATATTCTGTCCCATTTGAACCAAGCCTGTATTAGCAAAAGCCACATAATGCTATGGTCCAAATGGTGTTGCAGGGACCCCAATGGATACTGGGCTACCTTGAAACAAACAAACAAACAAAAAATGGAACCTCAGTCCAGATATCTGCCCTTCTGGAAAACATGATGTGTCCTTGAAGGAGGGAAAAGGCACCAGATCACCCGGTTGCCGAACGCTTTCATGGCTGGCATCCATAGTTTTTTGTGGGTTTTTCGGGCTGTGTGGACATGTTCTAGAAGAGTTTCTTTCTGACGTTTCGCCAGCATCTGTGGCTGGCATCTTCAGAGAATGGTGGCATGGAAGTTTGTGGGGTATATATACGGTGTGGCCTTTGTGAACAATACACAGATTTACATGCTAATTCTCTCAACCATGGGTCACACAGTATATATACCCCACACACCTCCATGCCACCATTCTCTGAAGATGCCAGCCACAGATGCTGGTGAAACGTCAGAAAGAAACTCTTCTAGAACATGGCCACACAGCCCAAAAAACCCATACAACTATTTGTTTTTCTGTTTGTGTCTGAGAAAGGTTTCCCATCTGTGGCTGCTGTTTCTTAAAAGAATCTAGCAGAGCATATATGTTTTCTGTAGATAAAGAGCTGTCTGTGTGCTACGTAAATTGCAGACTCCAGATATGGGCTCCTGGATATAAAAAGATGATTCTTTTGTATAGTGAATATGAGCAAAGACAATGGCTTAGTGGCGCACTACAGATATTAATACAAAAGTCCTCACTACTGTGTGTATAACAAAAGGAGAGAGGCGTGAACCCAGAGAAATTGGTTTTTGGTAAGCAGATGTATTCTTTTCATGCATCAACATGAACTGACCACTGTAAAGACCCAGAAGACCTGTAGCACCTTGGCCGGACCTTTGACAATTTGCTGTGCAAATGTTGCTGTGCAAATCATCCTAAAAGGCAACTGCTGCTACTTCTCCCCCTTCCTCCTTGTTTTATGCTACAAAAGCTACTTCTTTGAATACTTTTTGGCTGTGTTGCCCCAGTAAGTATCTTCACCACAAATCTTAACAGGCTCCAAAAAGCAATCCTGCCTGCCTGCTTGTCCGATGCCATTATCTGTTCTGGAAGACCAAGAGATTTGTTGTTGCTGCTCCTGTTGCCACATGCCTTCTTAATTAATATTTCTGTGTTCCACGTTGAAATATTATTTCCCTTGCACAAAATGCTGTTTCCTGTGCAGAAAATGCTGCTATCTGTGCAAAATAACCCCATGTGCATTTTGTGCCAAGTAAGTCCCTATCTGGGACTATCTTCCAAAAGTTGTGCGGTTTGTGAAGACTTTCTCGCAGTGGGAAGAGAATTGTTGACATTACTTCTTACTAACTTTGTGCAATTTTAACTTTGTGCAATTTAATATGTTGCTTTGGATCTCAGCTGCTGAAAATCTAATCTAATCTAATTCAATTCAATCAATCAATAAAACAATCACAGGATTAAGTTTTCCGATCTTCACAATGCCTTTAGCATCAAAGTCTTGTTCCAGATTTACATGCCAATAGACACACACACACATACACAAAATGGGGAAAAATATATGGCAACTAATGACAATTTAAGTTTTTCCTTCATGAGGAAGAGATTTGGGAGACTAAGGTGGAGGGTTTCTTTTTGGGGACGGAGGTGTGTTTTAATCATCATATTCTAAGTCAGTAAAAAGGCTAGGAATGTTGCGATCCAAGTCAAAAACCTGTGTCTATGGCAGCATCCAGACTGCAGAAAGAATGCGGTTTGCCCCCACTTTAACTGCCATGGCTCAATGCTATGGAATTCTGGGAATGGTAGCTTGTTGTGGCACCAGAGCTCCATAGCATTGAACCATGGCTGTTAAAGTGGGGTCAAACCACATTATTTCTGCAGTGTGGATGCAGCCTATATATGTATCTTCCCCAGCCAACCTGGCAGCACAATTTTAGCAGTTCCTTGCCCATATGTGCAAATGATCAAATTGTGGGGATGAGCCAGATATTCTGCAGATGAAATAAAAGAGTAAAAGCAGTTGGCTTTCCTGCCAGTCTCACAACCAGAGCTGACTCCAGCATTCTCACGCCTGAATCTGGCAGCCTTAATAGGCCTGTGATGTATTATTGGTATTCCTATTATTAGTCATGCCTATTGATATTGATTCAGGTCTGCACATTTTAACTTTCCTTCTTGTTTTGCCTGTAAACTATCCCGAGTGTGTCCTTCATGGCTACCCAGGCAGGACAGAACATTTCAAATGAAATAAAAATAAACATAAAAATTAAAGAAGTATAGAAGTTGCCTAGATCAATGGTTCTTAAACTTTTATTTACCAGGGAGCCCGTTTAATATATGTTGTTGCTGCATACTTTCACAGGCTATTTCAATATTTAAAACCCTGATGATGATGATGATGATGATGATGTATCCACTGTGGTTTGGTTCCAGGATCCCCCCATTGTATGTATTTTTAATTGTTGTTAGCCACCTCGATTGTGCACAGAGGGTCGGGGTACAAATACATTTTATTATTATTAAAATTTCTGGATGTTCAAGTCCCACTTTATACAATAGCATAGCAAAGTAGTTTCCCTCCAGCTTATATATATTTTTGAATATTTTCAAGGCATGGATACTTGAATCTGTGTATATGGAAGGCCAACTGTAATATTAATAACACCTGAACACTGAACCATTAACAATTACACAACCATTAAACTTCACTTGGAGGCACCAGAGTGGGAGGGAAGACTTTCCTCCTCCTTCTTCTCACTGGTTTGCGGCTGGAGTGGATTGAACAACAACACACAAGCCCAGCCAAAAAGCTAGCCCATGCCTTGTCTCCTGTCCTGTGGCTGCTCCGCTGCAGGGAGGAGGTGGGCCGGGCCACCTTCAAGCCTTCATAGATCCCGTGTGAGGATATTGCACTCCCCTGGGGGGCCATGGATGACAGGTTAAGAACCTCTGGTCTAGGTTATTCTACATCTCGAGCCCTTGAGTAAGGGAAGGAGAGCTAGCAGCTGGGAGCCTCTACTTCCTAGCTGCACTCTCCCATCACCTCTCTCCCACCATTTCCCACAGGAAAATGGAGTAGCGCTTGAAGTCTGCTACCAGCCTGGCCTCAGAGGGAGAGAAGAAGAGGCAGGTACAACTCCACCATGCCTGGCTCCAGAGGAATCATACAATTGGAAGAGACCACAAGGGCCATCCAGTCCAACCCCATTCTGCCATGCAGGAACTCAAAACCAAAGCATGCCTGACAGATGGCCATCCAGTCTCTGTTTAAAAACCTTCAAAGAAGGAGACTCCACCGAAATCTCCGAGGGAGTGTGTTCCACTGTCAAACATCACTTACTGTCAGGAAGTTCCTCCTAATGTTGAGGTGGAATCTCTTTTCCTGCAGCTTGTATCCATTGCTCTAAATCATATTCTCTGAAGCAGCAGAAAACAAGCTTGCTCTATCCTCAATATGACATCCCTTCAAATATTTGAACAGGGCTATCATATCACCTCTGAACCGTCTCTTCTCCAGGCTAAACATACCCAGTTTCCTACGTTGTTCCTTGTAGGGCATGGTTTCCAGACCCTTCACCATTTTAGTCGCCCTCCAATTTTTCAGCTGGACACGTTCCAGGAAGATGAAAGGCCCTCCCTACATATTAACTGCTACTACTCTGGCCTCAAAGGGAAAGAAGAGGAGGTAGGTACAGCTCCACCATGCCTGGCTCCAGATGAATGAGCGTATTGCATGGTACTTAAGGAACAGGAACGGAAAGGAATGGAACAGAACAGAACAGAACAGAACAGGGCAAAAACACATGTTACTGGACAGGATGATGGCAGCTGAGAACTCCATTGATGTTGCTGGGAATCCCCAAGGTGTTCCCCAGCTGTTCCTGGCAGCCAATTTTGAAGAACGATTGATTTTGAACCATCCTTCAAAAATTGGCTAGGGAACAGCTTGGGGACTCCCGGCAGCACTGGTGGCATTCTCCTGTCCAGTAACATGCATTTTTGCCCCGTTCTGTTCTGTTCCTTTCCATTCCCATTCTTGTAAGTGCTGCGCGATAAGCTTAAAAGATGAAAGCCCCCCCTCCATCTTAACTGCTACTACCCTGGCCTCAGAGGGAGAGAAGAAGAGGCAGGCCCAGCTCCACCATGCCTGGCTCCAGATGAAGATGAAATGCCGCCTCCCTCCATCTTAACTGCTACCATCCTAGCCTCAGAGGGAGAGAAGAAGAGGCAAGAAAGGCCTTCCCTCCATTCTAACTGCCACCATCCTGGCCTCAAAGGGAGAGAAGAAATGGCAGTAGCTGCTGGACTTAATCCCATGCCCCACTGCCATTCCCTTTTCCCTTTGTGTCATGTCTTTTTGGATTGTAACCCTGAGAGCAGGTAACTGTCAAATTAACAATCTGTAAACTGCTGTGAGAGTCTTTGTGGATGAAAAGCGGGAAATAAATAAATAAATAAATAAATGTCCTGTTGATGCTTTGCACACACAGAAGTTCAGTTGCACATGTGGTTGTACTTTTTTGGCCATTAAGCAATGGACTGGAATGTATCTAGTTCAAAGCTGTGTAAGCAGAGCCCCACAAGTGTAACTATTGCATTCTCAGATGGGGTGCAATTATTGTACACTTCCTGATTCTCTGGGATTGTAGCAACAGCTATGACACATTCCCCATTTCACAATGGAGCAATAAGCAGGCACATTGAGAAGCATGCAATTGGTTGTAAAATGTTGGTATTTAATGGAAAGATGGAACAGCAGAACTACCATTTGAGTGCATGTGTACAAAATTAGGTTATACAGGTGTGGTGTAGGAAGATCTCAGCTAGTGAGTAAGCTGAAATGAGTCAGCTTGCCCCTTCTTTCTACCTGGAGAAAGTGCACCCTACATAGCCGTGTCTTTAAAGAACCACTGACGCTTAACAGATGTAGAAAGAACATGTTTATTCTAAATACAAAGTATTGCTTCAGGCTAGGAAGGCATCATAGAGCTTGGACTCCCTCTCTAAAACTGTTGTTGTTGTGTGTCTTCAAGTCATTTCTGACTTATGGTGATCCAAAGGCAAACTATCAGCTTATAATATTGGGGAATTAGAACCCTCTCTTTGCTCTCCTTTCAATAGCAGGTGAAGACATTTTTCTTCCAAGAGAGTTAACAATAACAACAACCCACAAAGCACATATTTCTATCTTTGTATTAGGAGGACCTTGCCTGAGAGAGAACTGTGTCAGCCACTTGGTGCTGATGGGTCAGCAAAGATCCCAAACTTTGTTATTGTTGTTAACCGTCCTTGAGTTGATCTTGACTCATGGCTGCTCTGTGAATGAGACATCTCCAAGACTCCCTATTCTCCACTACTTTCCTTAGTTATTGTAGATTCATACCTGTGGCCTCCTTAATGGAGTCCATCCATGTAGTCTTCTTCTCTTTCTCTTTCCTTCCATCTTTCCTAGCATTTCCAGAATAGTTGTCCCGGCCTCAGAAAAATCCCCTTCAATCTCACTCCTCCTAATATGAAGGTTGCCACCTCCTTGTTATTAGTTGTCTAACTTCCCATGTCATTTGGCTTTTATTATTACGTTTTAACTATGATTTTTTAATGTACTATTGATTTAATATCTTTTTAAGGGGTGGGCGGGTATTGGGATGTGTGATGTATCTTGTATTTTAACTTTGTTAGCCGTCCCGATTGTTCTCAGAGGGGTGGGGTACAAATTGTTTTTGTTGTTGTTGTTGTCTTTTACAGCGATTCATGCTTTCTCATGATGTGGCCAAAGTATGACAGCCTCAGTTTCATCATCTTGGCTTCTGGGGAGCTCTCAGCCCTGACCCATTCATTATCATCATCATCCATGGTATCCTCTGCACTCTTCTCCAGCACCACATCTCAAACAAATTTATTTTCTTTTAATCTGTTTTCTTAATTGTCCAGCTCTTGCATCCATACACGGTAATGGGGAACACAACTGCTTATACGATTCTGACTTTCATGCTTAGATGCATATCTTTGCTGTTTAGGAGCTTTCCTACTTCTTGCATAGCTGCCATCCCCATTCTTAGTCTTCTTCTGATTTCTTGACTGCAGTCCCCATTTCTATCAAGAGTATGGGAACTCTTTTAATATTTCTATTTCCTTATTGTCTAGGTTGAATTTATGTAAATCCTCCATGGTCATTATTTTTGTTTTGTTTATATTCAGCAGTAAGCGTACCTTTGCACTTTCTTCTTTGATCTTCCTTAGTAGGTGTTCCAGGTCTGTGAGATTTTCTGCTAGTACTATGGTGTCATCTGCATATCTTAGATTGTTGCTATTCCTTCCTCCTGTTTTCATACCTCCCATTTCTGTGAGATCCCAAGTACTCACTCCTATCACTCTCCTACCAGCCTCTGGGGTGGCCCCATCTCTTGCTGGAAAACTGCTCCTGAGTGCAGTTTCCTTGTATCCTGAACAGATGTTCAGGGGTTCTCTTAGAAGGGATGGATTCCCTCTCATGGTTTATTACTGGATGTGACTTCTGGAGCCTCTCAGCAACGCCTCCACCTCCTTCCCTATCTGCTTTCACAGTCACTTTGCAGATGCCCCTCTGCCAATTCCTTGCAGTATGCACAACAGGCTCCTTTCCAGCACTTAAAAACCCATAGGTTATGTCCCTGGGATGGATACAGGCGGCGGATTTGGCGGCAAAATCCCTGTGATAGTATCCGGATGCCGCCCGAATTAAGATTGAATTTGGGAGAGGTAAGAAGGTTTATTTAGCAGTGCGATAAGCTCCAAGGTAATTCCCGAAGTCTCTCTGAAGGACTTTTGAGTATGAAAGGATATTCACAAAGAATCTGCTTCCCCCACGCACAAACTCCATTTCCTGACTGCATTTTATTCTCAGGGAACAGGATTTCTTTTTTATTACAGCCCCCCCCCCTCCAACAACTTCTCCTTCGGTGTTTTCCTTAGGATTTATAATGTGTCTGTCTGATGCTGGGGTGGCCTCTCCTTTGCCATATCACATATGTGCTGTTAAAGGAAAATCTAACAATATATCCCTGTAAGCAAAGCCACATTGAGGGGGGAAAGCCCTCAAAAGAACCCAAACTCCAAAATATAGTGCAGAATAGCACAGCAAAGATGGGAGCCCCCTGACTAGGAGTTCTCTAGGGACCTTATTGCACTGCTAAAATAAATCTTCTTACCTCTCCTGACTTCAATCTTAATTCGGGTAGCATCTGGATACTATTACAGGGATTTTGCTGCCGAATCTGCCACCCGTGTCCAGCCCGTGTCGAGCCCAGGTCCCAGAGGTGCTTAGCGCACCTCTTTTCAAAAATGGGAGCTTTCTGACTTAAGAAAATGGACGCAGAAGCGGGATGGACGCAGGCAGCGGATTTGGTGGCAAAATCCCTGTGATAGTATCCGGATGCCGCCTGAATTAAGACTGAATTCAGGAGAGGTAAGAAAGTTTATTTAGCGGTGCAATAAGCTCCTAGGATAATTCCCAAATCTCTCTGAAGGATGTTTGAGTATGAAAGGATATTCACCATGTGGATTTCTATGGGGGTCTCTGGTTTAGGATCAGACAACCTCTATGGTGGGGGTCCCACAGCAACTGCAGTCAGACCAGTGGCCACATTTGGACTTGCTGAAGGCTACATACACCCTTTCCCCAATTATTTAATATTTTAAGACTGTAACTAATTATTTTTTAATTATAAGGTTATTATTTTACTTAACAATTCCTAATTCCTTACTTATGATTAGTCTTATGGCCTCATAAGAATATTATTGTTTTCTCGGTGTGACACAAAAGAAAATGAAATTACAGCTGATTCTCCACATTTGGGGCTTTGACTTTCATGGATTTGATTATTCACAGATTTGATTCATATGTTCTTTCTAGGAATCTGGTCTTCCAGCATGACCCTGCTGGAAGTTTATCACAGTCACACTGGAGGACCAAGAGATTCCTAGAGAAAACACTTCTCTAGGCATTTGTGGGTCCTCCAGTGTGATTCTATGGTCAGTTTCTGGCAGATGTGGACCACATGGTTGTTCTGGCAGAACGAGAGATTCCTAGAGAGGTGTTCTCTCAGATAAAAAAATAGTGTTTTTTTATTTGTGCTTTTCCCACTTTCATAGGGGTCCTGCACCCCTAACCCCAGCAAAGGTGGAAGGCCCACTGTAGTTTGTTATCTCACTGACACAGACTTGCTAGATCAAGTCACAATGTGATTGTTGACTTACTGTATTTGATGGGTTTTGTTATATGTTTTTATGGTGTAGTATTATTTTTAATACATGGATACATTTTATAACTGTTTGCTGTTAGAATGTATGCCTCTGGCAGGTTTTTTAATTTCTAATTAATTGTTCACTATGTACAGCGGTGTGTAAATTTACAGCACTTTATAAATAAACATTAACAACAACAACAACAGATCAGATCAGATCCTGGGAGATCTGCTCCTCTCTGGATCCACTGCTTGATGTGTTCTCAGCACCAAAGTGTGTGCACACGATCATTTAGCAGAGGAGGGGAGGGTTGAGGATTCAACATGAAAACAGAAATGACTATTACACCATCTGGAGATCTGGGAGTCCAACATCTGTTCTCTCCCTCCAGTTGCAGAATCACAGCTGGACATTGTTTGACCTTCAGCCACAAAATGACCAAGTGGGTACAACTCCAGAGATGGGAAGCTACCTTCAGCAGCAGGCAGAAGGGTTAGCTGAGCAGAACTGCCATGGGCAGAGTGTTATGTTATGGGTGTGCAATGGAGCATCACAAACTTTTTTGGTTTTTATTTTATTTTTATTTTTTTGGTTTGGCTGTAACTCTTCCATGACATGACACACACTCTCTGTGATTTGTTCCTTTCCTATGAAGCTTCAGTCCCAAATAGATTGGCCAGAAGGGGCATCACTAGGGGGGTGCGGGGAGTGTGGACTGCAAAGGGTGACATTTCAGAGAGGAGTGAACACCTGGTGGAGTGATTGCATCCGTCCAGCTCAAGACCCCCAGTTCAGCATTGTCCCAGACTCTGGGGTGTCCGAGCCCAAACCTAATACCTCAAGATGGTTCCTGGTGATATCATTTATGCATTTAGTACCATCTGCAGTTGCTCACAACCTCTCATTGAAATGCACCCACAGAGGGCTGATGCAGATTGCCCAAAAGGGGTGGCTCTGTGCCACCCCTTGGAGTGGTGTATTGGGGCCACGGCAACCACACGCTGTGGCTCCGATCCTTCTTTTTGCTGTTCCCAAAGGAGCGGGCAAATGCCGCTCCTTTTGGGGGTGGCAAAAAGCTGCCCTTAGAGCCACAGTGGCGGCTCTTTGGCACCCCTTTGGCACAGCATGTATCTATGCTGCACCAAGAGGGCATCCTGATGCCGTGTGCCATGCGGACAGGGTGGCGTCGGGGAGGCCAGCGTGTGGTCAGCCCGCCCCAACTCCACCCCCAAGCTGGCCTAAAGTGCTGGTCTGCATCCCTCCCAGAGAACTTACTTTCTGCTTTGGAAATTCAGAGAGAAACCTCAACTAAGGGGACTATTCCTAGATCAAGGAGAAATGGGCAAATTATTCCTTCTTGTTTATTTAGGGAGACATGGAAAGAGACATTTTGTCTAGCCTATTTGCTAGGGAGATGCAGAGCAGAGGAGAGGGTGAGCCCTGGTACCATAACTGCTGGCAGGGAAGAAGGAAGCTAGTTCAGTAAATACATAGAACTCATCTGCTTTCCAGAGAATCTTTGCAAGCATAGCAACTGATCCTCCCAAATTGTAGCAAGCAGCTCCTCTATTAACTGAGCTGGATATTTTTACACAGCCCCTTTCCCCTTGCCTGGAAATGACACTGGAGAATGTGTACCCTCATCTTCCACCTGAAGATAACACACAAAAACTGGGAACTCCAAGCCAGGCCCTGAGATCTGGCCACTCTAGCCCCAAAATATTATGAGTTACCTTTTGCAGTTGTGACCTATTTCTACTACACACAATTCCACCAATGACAGCAGGGGAGAGGACAACAATTAATGCAAAACACAACACTCTTTAGGCCACTCTGTTCCAACTAGGAGCAGAGTTTGTGCCTGCCAGGCTGTGTTAAAATGTTGCCACGATTGAGTCAGCATATCTTGTTGACAGAAGGCTTTTCCGCCTTGGCTGCGTGGGACTTTCATCTTTCCATCCTCTGTGCAATGTCACACGGAGGAGGTAACTTATTTACACAGATGAGCTCGACCTCCACCAAGAAAACACACACCTGGCAGTTTTGAAACGGTTCCCTCTTCCGGAACCTCACCTACACACATTGCAGATTAACTACCGCTGGATGATTCCTCCTCCTTGTCTGTTTGCCATTCATTCTATCTTTGTGGGTCACACAATATCCAAACTTTCTTTTGAAAAGTTCCCCTTGTTTGTGAAGCAGTTATATGAAGATCCCGTAGATCAGGAAGTAATGCAACAGAGCTCTGCATTACGGTGCAGTCTTCCATGCTCATGGCCAGATTTGTGACTGTTTGAGCTCTGGAACGTTCCTCCAAAACAGGGCAAACACTGAGCTGCTCTAGAACCAGGGGACACCGAAATCTAATAGTACAATAGACAGCAGCACAAAAATCTCCATGCCCAAACCCATTGACACTCTGAAACTTCAGTGAGACAAACAGTCTAGTCCATGTGCATTTTGGCTCAGATACTCAAGTAATAAACACCACGTTGATAGTAACAGAAACATTCAAGTGATTCAAGAAGTGACTGGGGAAGAAGAGGAAGCAAGTGCTCCAAAAACAGGCCTTTAGCCCAGAGAGGAACCTAGAGAAATTGCACCCAGTGAACCAATATTCAAGGTTACTGAAGTGGAGTTGCACTATACTCCACTATACCCATGCCAATGCATATTCAGTTGTGCACTCCACTGTGCACTTGGTTCTGCAATGTTGTCATTCAACACAAAGGTTGCATACCACGCTCAACACAGTATACCGCATATAAAGATTTATGCCATGCAAACATGATGTTGTACTTTGGACACATCATGAAATAGCATGACTCACTGGGAAAGATGGTAATGCTGGGTAAAGTGGGAAGTGGCAGGAAAAGAGGGAGAATGCAGTACAGGCAGATTGAAGCCATCAAAGAAGCCACAGTGCCCTGAGATTGCAAGACCTGATCAGGGATGAGGTGGACCAGGGTTCTTGGAGGTTGGATTCATAGGGTTGCCATAAACAGTCTGTAGGCACTTAGAAAGGAATGCCATGATCATTAAAGGTCAACATGGATTTCTCAAAAATAAGCATCTGAGGAAGTAGGCTCAAGTCTACGAAAGCTCATGCTATCGGCTTCTTTCTTTCACTTAGTCTCAAAAATGCTACTAGAACAGTGTGCTGCACAGCTAAAAAAGCCAATATGATATCAGGCTGCATCAATAGGAGTATAGTGTTTGGATAAAGGGGAAGTGATAGGGCCATTTTGGTCAGATATCATCTGGAATATTGTGTCCAATTCTGGGCATCACAATTCAAAAAGGATGTGGACAAGTTAAATGGGGGCAAAGGAGGGCGACCAAAATGGCGAAAGGTCTGGAAAGCATCAAGCCCTAGGAGGAGCAGCTTAGGGAGCTGGGTGTATTTAGCCTCGAGAAGAGAAGGTTAAGAGGTGATATGCTAACCTTGTTTAAATATTTGAAAGAGTCTCATATTGAGGATGGAGCAAGTTTGTTTTCTGCTGCTCCAGAGAATGGGACCCAGAGCAATGGAATCAAGCTACAGGAAAAGAGATTCCAGCTCAACATTAGGAGGAATATCCTGTTGGTAAGAGCTGTTTGACAGTGGAAGACGCTGCCTCGGAGTATAGTGTGAGTCTCCTTCTTTGGAGGCTGTTTTTTAAACAAAGGCTGGATGGCCATCTGTCCCAGGGAGGGAGGGCTTTGACGATGTCTTCCTGCATGGAAGAATGGGTTTGGATTGAATGGTCCTTGGGATCTCTTCCAACTCTGAGATTCCCTATATGGCTCAGGTTCAGGCTATTTGGCAGACCGTATCTCCTTGTATGAGCCAGCTCAGGGTCTGAGATCCTCAGGAGAGGCTCTTCTCTCTTATCCCACCCCCATCGCAAGCATGGCTGGTGGGACATGAGAGAGGGCCTTTTCTGTGGCTGCCCCTAGACTCTGGGACTCCCTGCCCAAGGAGGCCAGAATGGCCCCCTCTTTGCTCTCCTTCCACCGGCAGGCTAAGACCTTCCTCTGCAGGCAGGCTTTTAAAGCAGGAGGTTTTTAAAGAATTAAGGGATGCAGTGGCTCAAGTGGTTAAGATGCTGACTCTGTGGATTGCAAGATCGGCCGGTTGGCAATTTGAGGCCCAAGTGCTGCATGATGGGATGAGCTCCTGTCACTAGTCCCAGCTTCTGCCAACCTAGCAGTTTGAAAGCATGCAAATGCAAGTAGATAAATAGGTACCACTTTGGTGGGAAGGTAACAGCATTCTGTGCATTCATGCTGGCCACATGATCACAGAGTAGTCTCTGACAATGCTGGCTCTTCGGCTTAGGAATGGAGATGAGCACCGCCGCCGACGGTTGGACACGACTTGGCAACCTTGTTAACTGAGAATACCTTTACCTTTACCTTGTATTCTTTAAATATATTTTAAACACCTTTATCTTTTTAACTATATTTTTATGCAATATGTTTTAATATTGTAATAATTTAATTCTGTTTTAATGTAAGATTTTTCTGTTTTTAATTGTACTATTTTTAATCTTGCAAGCTGCTCTCAGTCCCAGTTTTGGGAAAAGGGTGGAAGAAGAAGAAGGAGGAGTAAGAGGAACAAGAAGCTTGTTTTCTGCTGCTCCAAAGACTGGAACAGAGAGTAATGGATGGAAGCTCAGGAAAAGAAATTCTTCCTAACTGGAGGAAGAATGTCCCAATGGTAAGAGCTATTCAACAGTGGAAGACGCTGCTGCCTCAGAGTATGGTGGAGTCCTTCTTTGGAGTTTTTTAAACAGAAGCTGGATGGCCATTGTTAGGAGAGTGTTGATTGTTCTTCCTGCACAGAAGAATGGAGTTGGACTAGAGGGCCCTGGGGGGGGGGGGTCTCTTCCAGTTCTATGGCTCTACGATTTTACGATTCTATAAAGTGAAGTCAACACGACCGCACAAGAACAATGACAACAGCAACTATCACCACCAATAAAAAGGGCTTTTGGGGGTATGTCAGCAGCAAAAGGAAAAAG
>CM034703.1:1805899-1825142 GCA_020142125.1 Phrynosoma platyrhinos
TTCGTTTGGATTCTGTCTGCATTGGACCCCGTGTGATAAGGTCCTAAGTCCTGCTCTTCTGATTTCTTGACTGTTGTCTCTAATTGATGAAGAGAACTACCTTTTGCTAATGGAGATTTCTTGCTTGGAATAAAACAGTGATTCCCAAACTTTGGTCCTCCAAATATTTTGGACTTCAGCTCCCAGAAACCACAGCCAGTTTGGTCAGTCTTCAAGGATTCTGGGAGATGGACTCCAAAAGACCTGGAGGACCAAAGTCTGGGAACCACTGGAACAAAGCCTTTCCTTTGAAAGCACTCATGCTCCTCTTTCACAAACCTTTTCTCAGTCAAGTCCCCTCAGCAGGGTTGGAGAAGGAAAATGAACATCTCTGTGGCATCAGAGAGAGAAAGAGAAAGTGGAATCCCAGCAAGGCTAATAGAGATGCTATAAATCGGACCACCTGTTCCAAAACTGTATATCTATGAATTATTAAAATTTCCCAATTTCACAACTTAAATTCTAACCAAATGGGCATCCCATCCTAAAACAAGCAACAAAAATAGAAAAAAATATATGTAAAGTGGTATTGTATGTTGGTGGTTAAAATTGTATATTGGTGACTAAATCTGGAAACATGCAACTCTTAATATTGAATTTTATTGTATTCTATGTATTTTATATTGCTGTAACCTGCCCGGATTCCTTGTGATTGAGAGGGCTATAAACAAACAAACAAACAAGGTGCCATTGCAAGGGGAATTCAAATCAATGGGTGTCAGCAGTGAGATAGGTGCTCTCTGGAGGTCCCATTCTGCTCAGCAGAAACAAGAGGAAGGAACGTCAGAAGCATCACACCACAGATTAACTTCCAGATAACCTTGCCCACTTTTGAGTTGTCTTTCCACAGAAAAGAAGGTGTCAGCAAAGGCCTTCCAGACCAACGTCCTTCTCCTTGGTAGATCTGGGAGGGTTTACGGTCAACAGCCATCCCAACCATGCCTGAGGACTGTGTTAACCTTTACAGAGTCCTCTCTGCCTGAGCACCCGGTCCGGGCTGATATTAAAATTAAATTAAAAGGCAGTGGAGAGCAAAACATGCCTCTCACTCCCCCATATAAACAACCGTGATAGCTTTACTGTAATAGTGGCGTTTAATTTATATTTATGCGGTGCTCTTGTACCAGTTGTGGCACACTGCAATGTGTTGCTGTTTAAGAGCTTCACTTGCCGCTACATATCATTTATATGGCACTTTTAACCTGCAGAGTGCATTATGACTCTTCCTGCCTCCTTTCCCACCAATACTCTTTGTGAGATGGAAGACACAACGGTTGCCTTATGCTTATGCTCAAAGGCAAAGATGTGCCATCAAAGGCACACTGCAGGCGCATGCACAATGGCACATCGTGGCTCAGTGCTATGGAATTCTAGAAAATGTAGTTTTGTGAGATATTTAGCCTTCTTGGAGCTCTGGTACCCCAACAAACTGCATATCCCAGGAACATCAAAAATCCACCAAGCAGTGAGACCTGCATTGGGCTAGCCAAAATGCACACTATACATGTTGCAAACATTCAAAGCCCCATTGGCTCTGAATACTGCAAAGCCCAGGATTTTATAGGATGGAACCATGACAAAATGGGGTTAAACTGCATTATTTCTGCAGTGCAGATGCAGTCCAAGATTCCACCCAGTGATGTGCCTAGGGTCACTCATGAACTTCATGGCCAAAGGTGGACCTGTTATCTTATTGTCATTTTATGCACATATAAATTCCCTTAGATTAGTGGTTGTGCTCTTTTGGCCCTGGTGTGATGTCCATATTGGTGAGCTATTGTTGAGCCAGGATGGCGTAATGGTTTGAGCCTAGAACTATGGGTTCGAATCCCAGCTTGGCCATGTAAACCTACTGGGTGACCTTAGGCATGTCACACTCTCTCAGCTTCAGAGGACGACAATGCAAACCCTCTCTGCAATAGGTTTTTGTGGGTTTTTCGGGCTGTGTGGCCATGTTCTAGAAGAGTTTCTTTCTGACGTTTCGCCAGCATCTGTGGCTGGCATCTTCAGAGAATGATGGCATGGAGGTGTGTGGGATATATATATTGAGTGACCCATGGTTGAGAGGATTAGCATGTAAATCTGTGTATTGTTCACAAAGGTCACACCGTGTATATATACCCCACACACCTCCATGCCACCTTTTCCAGGACATGTCCTACATTTCAACCTTCTGACCAAGAGGAATGTTTGCTGTTCCCCTTCAAGAAATGCATCCTGTCCTCTCTTCCAAACAGGGGAATAGGATGGATCCTTCTAAAGTTCTTTTTTCCTAGGAGCAGCAGCAGACAAAGCTCGCACCCAGAGCTTAGGGAGTGTTTATTTCTCGGAGAGGAAAAAGAAAATGTGTCAGGCAAAGGGATGTTTGAGGACAGAATGCAAATGTTGAAAGGGTTTTATCCTTATTTTCAGCATAACAGGCAAATGAACTGAAATGTACATTCAGTCAAGGGTTTCTTTGCTAGTAAAGTACAATTTTAAGCCTTTGTCTTGCTCAGAGTTCTACAACTATCTTGCAAACCAATAAGGCATTTTAACAAAGGAGTTTATCACACGGGACGAATCCTGTGCAGAAACTAGATTTAAAGTGAAAACAGCCCACTTTTGTGGGTTGTTTTTCACATGACGTTTGGGGTCAACCCGAACAGAAAGTAGAAAAAACCTGCAAATGTGGGTTGTTTTTCAGACAACGTTTGTGTGAAAGAGAAATAACGTGAAAATAACCTGAATAGAAAGTCGACAAAACCCGCTCCTTTTTACTTTTGGGAAATTCTGAAAGTAGAAAGGAGTGGTTTTTGTCGACTTTCTGTTTGAGTTATTTTTCTTTCTCCCAATACGTCTGAAGAACAACCCACATTTGCGGGTGTTTAGCGGATTTGAAAATCCCATTTCTGCATGGGATTTGCCTCCGTGTGATAAACTCCAAAGATAAGTTCATCAGAAAAATACAAGTGAGTACATAATAAAATACAGTATATAGCTGTAAACAGCTGAAATCCTCTCTGCTAGCATTGAGTTGGCATCTTGCAACCATCACCCCTGGCATCTCTTCCAAGATGCTCGGCCAATTCTTCTGCCAGCCGTGGCACTGTCTGCAACTTTGGCTCAAGGTGAAAACCCCAAACATCTCTTTCCTCCCTCTGCTTGGCAGAGTTCTTCCTTTCTATGCATTTAACCTACTGGGTTGGAAGGGGGAGAAGAAGACAGCAGTGGTTGGAGATGTTCCTGCAGAAAGCCACCTTTGTGGAGGAGAGCCACATAGCAGGAAGCTGCCAAATGCATCTGGGGAAAAAGACTCAAATCTACGAAAGCTCATGCTGCCAACTTCTTTGAAAAGTTACATTTCGGACAGCTCTGAGAATCTCCTTGCAAACCCAAGCACTAGATCTCAGGCAGTATGGCTCTGTGAAGTGGTTGCAGACTATGAAACAATCAGCTCCCCAAACTCTATTGGAATAAATTGGAAAAAAAGCCTGCAATGCCAGTTAGAAATGGTCATAGAATCATAGAATCCTAGAATTGGAAGAGACCCCCAAGGGCCATCCAGTCCAACCCAGTTCTGCATTTCTGGAAGACACAATTAAAGCCTTCCTAACAGATGGCCATCCAGCCTCTTGTTTAAAAACCTCCAAAGAAGGAGGCTCCGAGGTAGCATTTTCCACAGCTCTTACTGCCAGGAGGTTCTTCCTAATCTGAGGTGGAATCAGTATCATTTTTACCTTAGGAAAGGTGTCCCAGAGCCTAGCAGCAAGCCTGGCTCATGTTTGGAGACAGGGCCTCCTTGGTGGTTGCTCCCAGGGTCTGGGGCTGCCTTCCTAGGGAGGTAAGAGTAGTCCCCTCTTTGCTGCCCATTTCTATTCTAGCATGCTCCAAAGAACTGAAGGGCTCTGAATAGCACACTGTGTTTTTTTAAAAACTGCTTTTCTTGATGCATGTTTTAAATTGCTTCTGATATTATCGATAATTTAATTATTACTTTTTTTGTGGTTTTTTCACGCTATGTGGCTGTGTTCTAGAATAAAGGAATAACTCTTCTAGACCATGTCCACATAGCCCGAAAAACCCACAAAAAACTATGGAAGCCTTTGACTTCACAGTTTAATTATTGATTTAACTTTAATGAGCATCTTTTGTACATTTTTATCTGTATGGTATGCATTTTAATTTTTAAGTCGCCCTGAGTCCTGGTTCCAAAAAGGTTGGGATGACTTGGAGGGCTCTCATTCATAGGATTCAGACGTATTAGTCGTGCTAGTCTGGAATATCAGTATGCAAAGGGATCTTATAGCATCCTTGAGACTGACTGTGCAAAAGAATAACAACATCCAAAATCCACAAAACAGTGATACCTTTATTGGACCAACCCAAATGCAGAAAATGCATGTTGCATTTAGGTTAGCCCAATAAACGTATCACTATTTTATGGATTTTGGATGTTACTGTACTTTGCTACACGGCCAACACACCTACTGCTGGATATGCTCAAAAGAAGTTGTAGCATAAGCTTTCGTAGAACTGGCCTACATCTCCATCTCAGGAAGTAGGTCAAGTCTACAAAAGCTTATGCTGCAACCTCTTTGCATAATTAGCCTCAAAGGTGTACAAGATCCCTTTCCATACTCTTTCATAGGGTTTCCAGAAGCATAAGTTGACTTGATGGCAATTAACCACAACATAAATAGTGGCTGGAATCCTGTTGGTTGGTCTCAACTAGAGTAGACCATTAAATCAATTATTTCATAGTGAGTCAACACACGATAAATCGAATTGGTTCAATGTTTCTATTCTAATCAAGGCTAATAATAGGATTTAGGCCAAGGTGGAGGTTGGAGAACAAGATAGAGGTTGATGATGCCTGTCTCATTTCTTGCTTGTGGGTCTTTCGTCTGATCTTGGTGGCTCTCCTTACAGTCTCAGTCTTTTCATGCTCTGTCACCATCCCACACACATGCACACAAACACACACATCATTACTACCTTTTGTGACTACACAGGCCTCTACCATGCACTAGGGTTGCACCATACCAATCTCTGTATGTGGAACTATGGGTGGGATGACACAACCCTTGTGTTGAATGGCAACACTGAGCAAACAGATGTGCAACAGACAGCCCTGTGCACAAGCGTGTGCACAGCTGGATGAAGAATGCCACCGCAAGTGCAACAAAACATCTGTGACCTTGAACTGAATGCAGATGTTCACTGTGGGACAAAAATGCCTGACATCTTCCTTTGGGGAATTTGGGCTATGGTAAGATGGCAGCAGGATTTCAGCTACAGTCACTTAATAAGGCGGCAGTGACTGCTGGTGGTTCCCAGTTTAGTGGGATGGTGACTCCATCACCCTCCAATGAAGCATATTCTACTGGTGAACAGCTCTTACTGTCAAGTTTATCCTAATGTTGAGGTGGAATCTCTTTTCTTGTAGCTTGCATCCGTTGTTCTGAGTCCTATTCTCTGGAGCAGCAGAAAACAAGGTTGCTCCATCCTCAATATGACATCCCTTCAAATATTTAAACAGGGCTATCATGTCACTTCTTAACCTTTTCTCCAGGCTAAACACACCCAGCTCCCTAAGTCTCTCCTCACAGGGCTTTTTTGGTTTCTAGACTTTCCACAATTTTGGTTGCCCTCCTCTGAACACTTCTCTGGACAATCCTCTGGACAGATGATTCTGGCTAATTGTGAAGAATTCATTATCTTTAACTCACTGCTTCCAATTTCTAGTAGAGACAAAGGTCCAACTCACTCCAGAAAGAAGTGAGAAAGAGTGCTTCTCCATGACAATATCCCCTCCGCATGTAGACAACTAGCTTGTAAAGGAAGCCTACACTTTTCCCCAGCTTACCAGCTTTATTTGTGCCAAGAGCGGGAGTTCGGGAGAGAAGGCAAAAAAACCCCCACTGAAGGTGGAAATGTTTCAACATGAGTTAACGTCCCCTCCTCTCAAACCCAGTCCTCCCCAAATCCCCAAACCCCTCAGCCAGGTATAAGTAGCTTTTTGCAACACTGACTATTGGTTTTAAGGAAGTAGGAGCTAGGATTCAACCCCTGGGAGTCTGTTTGAAGTTGAAAAGCAGGACATAAATACGCGAAATGAAATATAATACAATAAAATAAACATGGGGCGACCTGGAAATCTCTTTGTAATTCAAATTTGGGGAGTAGCAGTTCCTTTGGTTACAAATCTGCAAAGTTCTACTCCTACCAGCGCTATAAAACTGCAGCATTGTTAAATGAAGAAGTGGAAATAGGGCTGTTTATTCCGGGAATTTGCAACTAATAATCCCTTTCCAAGCATGATCGGAGAGCAAAGCTTGCCATGCATGCCTATGTGTGTGAGAGTGTCAGGTTGAGGGAAAGGGTCAGAAAGAGGCAGCAAGTAGCCATTCTGTACTTTGGAAATCTTTGCTATAATTCCAAACTTAAGAAAATAAGAATGTGCGGAGCTTGAAAAAGTAATTTTTGGACTATAACATGGGAGTTCATCACACAGGAGGGAAGCACCCAAATCCCATGAATAAACAGGGATTAAATCCAAGAATATCCCGCAAGAGCGGGATTGTTTTCAGATGACATCCTCTGATGTCACCATTATCCTGGAATTTTAACCTGTTAATTAAAGTGTGCAAAATGGCCGCTTTTGGCCACTTTTTATTTTCGGGAAAATCCTAAAAATAAAAAGCAGCACGTTCTGGCCACTTTATTCACAGGTTAATTCCGGGATAATGGCAATGTTGGGGGATGTCATCTGAAAACAATCCAGCTCTTGTGCGATATTCCCGGAATTAATCCCAGTTTATTCACGGGTTTTGGGCGCTTTGGCTCCCGTGTGATAAACTCCTTAGACTATAAATTCCCAGAATTTCTCTGTCCCTTCCCAGCAGCCAGTCATAGAACCATAGAATCATAAAGTTGGAAGAGACCCCAAGGGCCATCCAGTCCAACCCCCTGCCATGCAGGAACTCCCAATTAAAGCATCCCTGACAGATGGCCACTGGTTGGAGGAATCTGTGGGTTTAAGTCCAAAAACCTAAATTTCCCATGCTCAGAGGCATATGAGTCTTTGGATATGCTTTGATTTGGATTTCCTGCATGGCAGGGGGTTGGACTGGATGGCCCGTGCGGTCTCTTCCAACTCTATGATTCTATGATTCTATGATTCTATGATTCTATGAGTCAGTTGAACCCACCAGGCAATCCTTAGTAAGGCATGCAATTTAAAAATGCCTCCCTCACCTCTCCTCCTGGCTCTTATCTCTCCTCTTAATGTCTTTGGGACTGCAGGCAATCTTTCTTTAAAAGGACTTCAGGTACATTAGTCTGAATTAGCAGTGATGTGCTCACAACATCAAAGATGTTCAATGCCTTGGCAGAAAAGTTTGGCTGGCATCCTCTTAGTAACGTACGCATGCATAAGTTCTCCTATAGAAGTGGATATGGACATTTTTGTCCAATACAGAAGTCCTTATCTGGTTCGAGGTTGCAGAAGGAGAACTGCAGGTGGGGTGTCCTTGTCTATTCCACATGCAGATTGGTATTGAGCATTGCAGTTGTGCGTTTCATGTTTGTTTGCACACTCACTTGGGCAATGTTGAGATTCACTAACACACAGTCATTACAAAACTCTACATTCCTTCTCCTAGATGTCGAATCTTGGAAACGAAGAAGCTGCCAACAGAAATTACACACAGTTCACCTGGGAACCACTCCTCCCTACCCAGGGTCTCACAGTATATATAGACCCATGCTCTTCCATTTCAGTTTTCTCTGAAGATGCCAGCCACAGATGCTGGCGAAACGTCGGAAAGAAACTCTTCTAGAACATGGCCACACAGCCCGAAAAACCCACAAAAACTATGGATGCCGGCCATGAAAGCCTACGACTTCACATTAGAAATTACTCAATCAATCCATCAGTTAAAATGACTTAATTAATTGCTGTCCAACAGGAAAATGGTCCACCTTGGAAAGTAGAAGACTCTGCCCCATTGGAGAGTTTAAAATAAAGGTTGGATGGCCACCTTAGGTTCTCCACCTTGGGACAGCAGTAAATAACTGAGTTTATTGTTGACATGACAGTCTTGAAAACATCTATCCTTTGCTCATGCAACAACCCTTTAGAAAAGCATCTCGTCTGATTCATCTCTTGCGCCATCAATTTTTGCATTTGTGTGTGTGTGTTTTAAAAAGGCAAAATCCATACATATTTTTACTCGCATCTCCCCAGAGTATGTGCCTTTTTACAAACTATTTCCTCTAATTCATTCTTTTGCTGTGCTGCTTTCTCTAATGTATGTGTGCCGTATGCAATTTCTCCTAATGTATGCATTTTATGCGGGAAAGAAGAACTGGATCATAACATTTAGAGATGAGAAAAAAAGCAAAAGATAGCAGCATGTTTCAGTTCACAAGATAGTTTGGGAGATGTAAATTATATCACTGATATATATTTGTGAACCAAATCATTCCCCCGCTTCCATCTGTAGCTTTCTTTACCAAACTAAACTGAACTTTTGTAAAATACAAATGAGAAAGCGAATTGCACGGTGATAGACAACAGTTGCCTGAAACAAGGAAGAAGAACAGCACAAGAAAATAAGTTCAAGATCATTAAACAAGTTAAATAAGGAATTATAGAAAGGAATTATAGAAGACAAATTCTAGCCAAAATCCTTCATCTGGGTTGTGTAGTCTAAACGTTGTGTAGTGTAAATCGTGTGATGTTACATATTGATTGTGTTTGTATTCAATGGCACGTCTGTGCAACTGAATGCATCCCCAAATATGTAACCAAATGCACATGTGCATGCACACACCCATCAGAATATACATACACATCTATCTGCAGGTGTGTCGGTATACAATGTGGAATTCAGATTTGGCAACCTTGAATTGATTGTGGAGATGCCATATCAGACAACTATGCCCAACTATTTCTGTAAGGGAATTTGTGCATCTAGAACACCAACAAGATTAAATCAAATGTTTACAAGCTATATCTTTCCATTTCCCAATGGAAGAGGGCAGCACTGATAAAAATGTGAAGTCGTAGGCTTTCATGGCCAGCATCCATAGGTTTTTGTGGGTTTTTTTGGGCTGTGTGGCCATGTTCTAGAAGAGTTTCTTTCTAGAAAGAAACTCTTCTAGAACATGGCCACACAGCCCGAAAAACCCACAAAAACCTACTGATAAAAATGTTGAGTATTCCTTCATCTACCTGGAAAATAAGAGGGAAAGCGGGATGCTAAATAAAATAAATGAGACAGCATGGTGTAATGGTTAGAATATTGGATTATGCCTCTGGAGACCAGGGCTCAATTCTCTGATTGGCCATGGAAACTCACTGGGTGACTTTGAGCAAGTCACACACTCTCAACTTCAGAGGAAGGTAAAGGCAAACCTGCTATGAAGAAATCCAGAAAACCAAGCCAGAATGGTGTACTGGACTTGAGCACTGGACTATGACTCTAGAGACCAGCTATGGAAACTCACTGGGTGACCTTGGACTAGTCACACTTTCTCAGTCTCAGAGGAAAGCAAAGGCAAAACCTCACATTGAACAAATCTTGCCAAGAAAGCCCCATGATAGGTTTGCCTTAGGTAAAGGTAAAGGCTTCTCTTGACATGAATGTCTAGTTGTAACCAACTATGTGGTGGGGTGCTCATCTCCGTTCCTAAGCCAAAGAGCCAGTGTCATCCTGTGGCCATCACGACTACACAGAATGCTGTTACCTTCCCACCAAAGTGGCACCTATTTATCTACTTCCATTTGCATGCCTTCGAACTACTAGGTTGGCAGAAGCAGTGATGGGACTAGTGACGGGAGCTCATCCCATCATGCGGCACCCGGGCCTCGAACTGTCAGCCATCCGACCTTCCAATTGTAAGATCTGGCATCTTGACCACTATGCCACTGCATTACCATAAGCTGGAAACAACTAGAAAGCATACAATAGCAACAACAACAAAAATAAAAAGCACCCACCACCTCACCAAGGGCATTAACCCTGCTGCAGCTCTCATTCTTCACAGTTTGAAAATGTTATTTTCTTGGACTACAACTCTCAGAATCCCCAAGCCATAACAGGGCCTATTGGTGTTGGCAGAGGGTCTCTGGGAGTTGTAGTCCCCTTCTCAAACAGTCAGACTTCCAAAGCTCTGAAACTGATGTGCTTCAGCATCAATGTCCAGAATGGGAGAAGAGGAGGAGGAGGAGGAGGAGGAGGAGGAGGAGGAGGAGAGGTTATTTGGGGTGACAATCAGGGCCGGGTGAATTTCTGCCCACTGGCTGCCAACGGCCTCCCAGGCGGCCCTTGGCAAAGGGAGTCTGATCAAGGCGAAATGGGAGAGGCTGGGATGAGCTCTGGAGGAGGAATCCGAGCGTCCCCCGAGGCTGCCTCATTACGGGGGAATTGGCTTTGCTAAGAACCCGGCCAGCCTCTGGCGCACAGCCTGGGACAGCTAATTCTTTAGAAGTGGGATCAGGTTGCTTGTTGGAGATGATGCAGCAAATTAGATGTTTTGGAAAGAAAACTCCTAACAAGCGGAATAATTCAAAGAAGTCAAGCAAGGAGAAAGTGTCTCTCTTTCTTCACCTTCTCCACCCCTCTTGACTCTAACCACCCAAGCTGTTTGGCTTGGTACCTCTTCCATGTCCTTGGAGCAAAACCCCTGACACACCCTCGGAAAACTGAAATGTGGAGCCTGTAATAGCATCACAGGGCTCCAAAGATTCCTGCTTTGACAATGCAGAGGGTCGTGCCACCAACTAATTTGACTCAGTGGAAAATTCTGGCTTCGTTCATAGAATCATAGAGTTGGAGGTTCAATCCTCTGGCATGCAGGAATGCACCACTAAAGCGCTCCTGAAGGATGCCCATCCAACCTCTGCTGAAGACCTCCAAATTCTTCCTAATGTTTAGGTGGGATCTCTTTTCTTGAGTTCAAATCCATTGGTTCTCACTCTAGTCTCTGGGGAAAACAGGATTCCTCCATTATCTGCTTGACATCCCTTCAGACATTTCTAGAGGTCTATCATGACTTCTTCCAGAGCTTGGTAAAATGGAAGGCAGTAGGAAAAGAGGGAGATGACACTACAGGTGGATTGATTCAATCAAGGCAGTCCCAGCCCTGACTTTGCAAGATCTTGGAAGTCTCTCCTGGTGGCCAAGAGTCAAAGCTGACTTGACAGCAAAGAACGAGGACAACACATTATGTCACATCTCTTTTTTCCACCTCTCTTCTCTAAACTAAACATACCCTGTTCTTACAGCTGTCCTTGATAAGGCTTGGTTTCCAGATTTTGGATCATCTTGGTTGCCCTTCGCTGGACCAAGATTAACCACTTGTTGATATCCGTCTTGAATTGTGGTGCCCAGAACTGGACACGGTATTCTTCCAGGCGAAGAGAGTGACACTCCCATGTCCATTGATGTGGACACTATGCTCCTGTTGATGCAGCCTAGGATTTTCCTCTTTCTGTGCCCACTTCTTGCCCTTTGTTGTCCCACAGCTTGGAAAGCCAGGGAGTGCCAATGAATTGGCTTTGCCAACTTACTCAAAGGTGAATGGCCTGATCCTTGGCAAATTTGTCCAAAGTCAAACTCCATCCTGCAACAGATCATCTGAGATCTACTTTGGAGTTGCATTGCATAAATCTCCCCATGTGGAGTCACACATTAATTGTGCTATGGAAATTCATGTGTTGAATGGCAATTGAAAGCACCATCGAGGTCACACCCAAGTCAAAGCAGGTCTGCATGTACTACAGCATCATATGTGTATTCTTCCTTCCACAACCTTGAATTAAATGCAAATTTGAAGGACCATATCTACAGTGATTCCCAATCTTTGGTCCTCCACTTGTTTTGGACTTCAACTCCCAGAAGCCTTAGCCAGCCTGGCCAACAGTCAGGAATTCTGGACGCTGAAGTCCAAAACATCTGGAGGATCAAATTTTGGCAACCAGTTTAGCACAAAAGTTAGAATCATACAAGCAATTGCATTCCCTGTAACCATGTACGGATGTGAGAGCTGGACAAATAAGAAGCTGGATAAGAAGAAAAATCAACTCCTTTGAGAGAATGTGGTGCTGGAGAAGAGTGCTGAGGATCCCATGGACAGCCAAACAGACAAACAAAATGGGTCCTTGAACAGATCAAGCCTGAACTCTCCCAGGAAGCCAAGACTGCAAAACTGAGGCTGTCGTACTTTGGGCACATCATGAGAAGACATGAATCATTGGAAAAAGACAATAATGCTAGGAAAGGTAGAGGGAAGCAGAAAGAGAGGAAGGTTGAACACTAGATGGGTGGATTGTATTAAGGCGGTCATGAGTATGAATTTACAGGAGCTAAGCAAAGCAGTGGAGGACAAGAGGACTTGGAGATAACTCATCCACAGGGTCACCACGGGTAGAGTTCGACTCAGGGGTAGTTGACAACAACAAATCTCTCTTTATGGACCCATTAGAACATTAAAGATAATCTGGAGAGACCCTTCTCTCTGTCCCATCACCCTCTCAGGCTTGTTTGGTGGAAATAAGGGAGAGGATGAGGCCTTCTTGGTGGCTGCTCCCAGACTTTGGAAACCCCTTCCTGGAGAGGTCCATTCCTGCTTTCCTTTTGGCAGCAGGTAAAAACATTTTTGTGCCATCAGGCTTTTTCAAACTGACAAGGGTTGGGCTTTTACATGTTATGTAAGTCAGATGTCAAGGTTCGTATGTAATTTTTTAATATTTTTAATTAATATTTTTAATGGGTAATGTTTTTTTACACCAGCATGATGTAGCAGATGAAGATTCTGCAGACCAGGGTTTGGAAACTGGGTGACCTTGGGCAAGTCACACTCTCTCAGCCTCAGAGGAAGGCCATGACAAACCTTTTCTGAACAAATCTTGCCAAGAAAACCCTATAATCGGTTTGCCTTAGGGTTGCCAGAAGTCAGTTAATGACTTGAAGGCAACAACAAAATCAACTTTTAAAAACTTTTTAAATTGTTTAATTGTTTTTACAAACTTTATATTTATACCTTGCAATGCTTCTGTATTGCTTTTAATTTGTACTGTTTTAAATTAATTGGTAGCCGCTTTGAGTCCTTATATTGGGAGAAAGATTGAGTGATGATGATAGTAATGATGATGATGATAGTAATAATAATATGCAGATCCTTTGCACTGGACAAAAATGTCAAAACACTTCTACAGGTGAAATTATGGGCATGTAAGACACCAACAGATCATTCCCTTAGAACCTCGTGGCACAATCCTATTTTGATGTTCTCCTGGATCACTCAGATCCACAGGACCTGAGAATTTCCTAGCAGGAATCCTTTTCAATCCTTCCTTCTTGTCTTGAAAAGACAAAAGCCAATGAATCAATGGCTGCAGGAATGCAAAATCCCTCTGAACTCCCTACGCTATTCCCCCATCTAATGCTGACTCTGTCCAGAGAAGAGGAATGGGAACCATTTCCATCCCAAGAGGTCCTAATTCCAATTTGGCAAAGGCATCAGGGGCCACATGCCAGCAGTCGGAGGAGCTGAGAGTATGTGAGCGGTCAAATGCATTCGCTTCCCAGGCTGCAGATAAGTGTGTAATTCCATACAATGTCTCATGCCTTTTAAACAGCCTCTTATCTCTAACTGGAGATAAGAAGGGAGGAACCCTTTGGGCTGGGATGGGAAAACATTGTGAGCCACATCCATTTCATGGGTTGGAGGTTCTGCATTCCAGCTTTGGATGCTAAATGCATCCTTGCCCTGGATGTTCCTGCTGCCTGTGGGTGTATCCACACTGCAGAAATAAAGCAGTTTGAGACCACATTAACTGCCAGCAGTTTGAGACCACATTAATCTCTACCCTACAGAATCCTAGAATTTATAGTTTGGTGAAGCGCTCTACTTCTCTGACAGGTCAGGCTGAATACCTCACCAAACTACAAAATCCCAGGATTCCACAGGATGGAGCCATGACAGTTAAAAGTGGTCTCAAAATGCTTTATTTCTGCAGTGTGGAAGAGTGACATAACTCCCATTCCATTCCTGCTCCTATTCTTGGTCCTTTGAGCAGTCTGCTTGTTTACAGTCTTTACTTATACTTTATTTATATGATTTAGCATGCACAGTCCTCTGCCATCCCACTTTTCCAAGTGCTTTTAAAATGCTCCAGCATGTCCTGCGTTTGTTCTTAGCTTGCTTCCCTGGATGCAAACTGAACTCAAAATGGAAAAGTAGTTTGCATTCAACTAAGTAAACAATTGATTGGAGAAGGATGGACAGGAGAGGGGGGAATCTTGCCCTTCCCAGGAGGCTCAGGCAAAAGCAAAGTGCTGCAGCCACTCCTAGTTTCTCTGTTCTTCCTCACTAACAACTTTCCCCATCTTGACCCCTTTCTAAAGTTGCTTGGCTGCATGTGTCTCAATTTTTATCTGGGAAACGAGAGCCAGTGTGGGATGGCTGCATATACACTGCAGAATTAATGTAGTTTGAGACCACTTTAACTGCTATGGCTCAATCCTGTGGAATCCTGGGATTTGTCGTTTGGTGAGGTATTCAACCCCGTCTATTGGAGAGGTCTAGTGCCTCACCAAACGACAAATCCCAGGATTCTGTAGGATTAGGGTTGCCATAATTCTCTACCACAAAACTGGGGAAAATGTAGGACAAAGTATAGGGCAAAATGTAGGACAAATATAGGAAAACTGTAGGACATTCAAGAAAAAATGGAGGACATGACCACAGTGGCGGTGGGACATCTTTCTAAAACTGGGCCAGGACATGCCGAAAGGCTGAAAAATTGGGAATGTCCCGACCAAAACTGGGATATGGCAACCCTATGTAGGATAGAGTCATGACAGTTAAGGTGGTCTCAAACTGTTTTAGTCTTGCAGTGTGGCAGTAGCTTACAACTCTGGAGACCAGGGTTTGATTCTCCACTTGAGCATGGAAACCCACTGGGTAACCTTGGGCAAATCACACACTCTCAGCCCCAAAAAACCCTGTGATAGGTTTGCGTTAAAGTCCCCATAAGTTGGAAATTACTTGAAGGCACACAACAGCATGCTTGAACACACATAGAAACCTGCTGGAATGTACACACCCTCCCGTGGAACATGGAGGCTGCAGTACCTTTCGGCTTCCCTTCCAAATGAACTTTATACAAGGAAAGCTTCTGCAAAACACCTCTGTCCTCATTTCCCTGATCAGGATGCCTAAATAGGTGTGAGTGCATTTATTCTCCTCCCTTGCCTTGGCCCTTCTCCTTCACAAACCATCTAAATTTAGATAGCATGCTCCCGGCAGGGATCTGTCTATGGCTTATCCTCGCCTGTAATCCTCCGCGTTCTCTGACAGTGCAATATTAAATCATTGCTGGAGGCTTGTGGCCAAAACACTCACATATACACATCCCACTCCACTGGGAAATTCCAATCAACACATAAACTCCCCTTCCTTCTTTAGACTCAGTTCCCCAGCCTCAGTCCTCCTTTGCTGTTGCTGTATGCCTTTGTTTCCGACTTATGGAGACCCTATGGCAAGCCTATCATGGGATTTTCTTGGCAAGCTTCTTCAGAGGGGGGTTGCCAGAAGAAAACCCCTCTGAGGGCTGAGAGAGTGTGACTTGCTCAAGGTCACCCAGTGGGTTTACATGTCCGAGCCAGGATTCGAACCCTGTTCTCCCAGTGTCCTGGTCCAACGCTCAGACAACTACACAATGCTGGATCTCTCCATTCCCCCCACTCCATATGCTTCAGAGTACTAGAGCAGGGGTAGGCAACCTTTCCCCTTTAAGGGCTGAGGGACTTCAGCTCCCAGAATCCCAGGAGCTATTGGACAACATAGGACTATTGGCCAACATGGCTGAGGCTTCTGGGAGTTGAAGTCCCTCGGCCCTTAAAGGGGAAAGGTTGCCTACCCCTGTACTAGAGAGTTGCTCATAGAAGAAGAGCGTATCCCTGCAAATGGTGGGATGATAAGAAACCCGGTGCTGAGAGAGAAGGGAAACAGGCAATGCTTGGAAGGAGCGGATGCAAATATAGCACTACGATCCCACTTTAAGGGCCATGGCTTCCTGCTATGGAATGCTGGGATTTATAGTTTGCTAAAGCTTAGACTTGGAGGCTGGAGGATGAAGATCAGAGGAAGGAAGATTATTAAGTTAAGATACACTGATCACACAATATAGTATCATCTGGGGTTTGGTTCCAGGACGGCAAAATCCATGGATGTTCAAGTCCCATTATATGCAATGGCACAGTGAAATGATCTCCCTTATATAAAATAGCAAAACCAAGGTTTGCTTTTGGAATATTTTCAAGCCATGGGTGGTTGAATCCATGCATAAAGAATCCGTGGATATGGAGGGCTGACTGTACTACTAGCAGAAACACATAAAGACCCGTAGCAATTACTGATGAAGGTCAAGGAGGAAAGTGCCAAGGCTGGAAAAATGCTGAATATTAAGAAAAACAGAAATAATGACCATGGAAGATCTACAAGAATTCATCCTAAGAAAACAAGAAAATTGAAATAGTCAAAGAGTTCCCATGCCTTGGATCAAATATGGATCAGAACAAAGACTGCAGCCAAGAAATCAGAGGAAGACTAGGAATGGGAAGGGCAGCTAGGGAAGAATTGGACAAGATAATAAAATTTCAAGATATGACATTGAACATTGAAGTGAGGATTGTCCAACCCACTGCATTCCCCATCATCATGTATGGATGTCAGCCTTCTCTGTCAAAGGAGATTATCGAACTTACTTTTTTGCCCGATCCGGGCATGGGATGGGAATGGGCTTGAATGGGTGTTATCGCGGACAAAAACGCGGACTTTGTCGCAGGGTGACTACAAGCTGTCTCCCAGCCGCGCAAATCGGTTGGCTAAGCATGGCTGGGGGACAGCTTGTAGACAAAGTCTGCATTTTTGTCTGCAATAACACCCATTCAAGCCCATTCCCATCCAATGCCCAGATTGGGCAAAAAAGTAAGTGGGATAATTTTTTTGTGGGTTTTTTCGGGCTGTGTGGCCATGTTCTAGAAGAGTTTCTTTCTGACGTTTCGCCAGCATCTGTGGCTGGCACTTCAGAGAATACTGTAATAGAAGAGAGTGGATCTATATATATACTGTGAGACCCTGGGTAGGGAGGAGTGATTCCCATGTAAACTGTGTATTGTTCTGTGTTGAATAGTTATTGTTCTGTTGTTAATGGTATGGCTTCAGGGTGGGAGGATATGCAATCAAGGATATTGTCTGCTAATCCCATATAAACTGTATAAACTCTTCTAGAACATGTAAACTGTGTAAACTCTTCTAGAACATGGCCACACAGCCTGAAAAACCCACAAAAAACTATGGATGCCGGCCATAAAAGCCTATGACTACACAAAGGGCCTCGGCAGACGGCTTAAAAAGCCGTCTTTGGGGCAAGGAAGGGGAGGGGCAGCTGCACGCTCGGCGCCCGTTCCTCCTCCTGAGGTCGTCCTCGGAGCCGCCGGCCCTCCGCACGGCTGGCGCTCCGAGGGCAACCTCCCACCGCAGCATCCGGACACGCTGCGGTGGAAAAGTCAGCAAAAGTGCGGCACAAGCTTTTGCGGCGCACTTTCGCTGACTTGTGAAAGGAGCGCTATTTTAGCGCTCCTTTCAGGGGTGGCGAAGGTGTGCCTCAGGATCGAGGTGTGGGGATGCCTCGATCCCGCAGCGCACCTTCCCAGGGAGGCCCCGTGCCGCCAGTCTGCTTAGGCCCAACGTGGGATAATCTCCAAAGAGTTCTGGTGCCGCACAAAACTACAAACCTCAGGATTCTATAAAATGGAATCTAATTGCATTATTTCTACAATGTAGATGCAACCCTAATCCAGTACTCAATCCACGATTCCATACCCTTAGATCCAGGAAAACGCAGTAATATCCCTCCCCTGGTCTTTGAACCATCACTTCAAGATCATGGATAATTCTGTTTTTGTTACCACTAAGAAATCCTAAACAACCAAACCCTAATCCAATTACGGAGTGGAAAGTAAACAAAACAGACCACCACCATGCAGCTACTGTGCCAAGGATTAACACATGTGAATGCAATTATACTGAGCTGCAGGAGATACCAGGAATTCTCTTCTATTCTGTTTGTATCAAAATACAAAATTTTACAAGGGAGTGTGTGTTGGGGTGTGTGTATGATGAATGTGTGGTTCGAACCCAAAACTGTGTGCTTAAATCAACCCCCATGGCTAAATCACTGGCTGCACCTGCACTGCAGAAATAATGCAGTTTGACATCGCTTTAACTGCCACGGCTCCAAGTTATGGGATTTGTAGTTTGTTGAGAAAGCAGAGTTCATTGACAGAGAAGGCTAAATCTCTCACAGGTTTGCAAATCCCAGAATTTTAAGGCAGTTAATGCAGTGTCGAGATGCATTATTTCTGCAGAGCACAGCAGTGAAGCATTTGAAAATAGGAACTGCTTATTCTAGCTTCCTCTTAGAGCAGTTACTCTTCATCTTTGGCCCTCCAGATGTTGCTCCTAAAATCCCTGACCATTGGCCAAATTGCCTGAGGCTGCTCAGAGTTCAAGTCCAAAAATCACACCTAGAGGACCAAAGTTTGACAACTCCTCTCTTCCAATACACGTCAGCTGCTATTTGGTCTCTCTCCCTCTTTCCTGACTCTCTGCAGTGTAATTTTGTAATGGGTTGCCATAGAATATTCACAGACATCCAAAGGGCTAATGGAGCGGTTCTGGAGGAAGGGCAAGGTCAGACCGGCACTGAAAAAATAGCTTATGGCAAAGATGCTGCTGGCAGAAATGAATGGGGTGGAGGCATGTGTATGGAAGAGGGTTGCAAGTCTAAGGAAGGGGGTCAACCATGGACTGAGTGGAGGAACTTGGGATCCTAAGTTGAACATGAGCCAGCAGTGTGATGCTGCAGCAAAGAAGGCAAATGCTGCCTTAGCTTGCATTCATATAAGCACAGTTTCCAGGTGGAAGGAAGTAACAGTCTCACTATATTCTGTACTGGTCAGGCCTCTTCTGGAGTCCTGCATTTAGTTCTGGGCGCCTCATTTCAGGAAGGATATAGACAAGCGGGATCAGGTTCAGAGAAGGGCAGCCAGGATGAGAAGAGGGATGGAGAACAAAACCTATGAGGAGAGCTTGAAGGAGCTGGGCACATTCAGCATGGCCAAGAGAAAACTAGAGTTTGCTG
>CM034703.1:1839376-1852704 GCA_020142125.1 Phrynosoma platyrhinos
CACAGATTGAAGCTGATCCAGTATAACTACATCGATGGAGTTGCTGGATGCTTCGCCTATAGACTCTGTTTCAACAGTGGCATCTAAGTCGGCTCTTATCTCAGAGATTTTATCTGCAAAGTAGTTGTTAAACGTGTCACAGCAGGCTGTCACAGGGTTAAGTAAGGGGTTTGGCACAGGAGGCACCTGCGTCATCTCCCTCACCACCCTAAACAGCTCTGCTGGACGGGACTCTGCAGACGCAATATGTGCAGAGGAGAAAGCTCTCTTCACTGCAAGTATTGCCTCCCGATAGGAACGAAGAAAATTCCTATGGCGAGTTCTGTCCGACAAGAGTTGAGTCTTCCGCTACTTGAGCTCTAGCCGTTGTCCAACCCGCTTCATCCTCCTAAGCTCTGGCGTATACCAAGGCCTACGGTTGAGAGCGGGATGGCAAGGGCGCTTGGGAGCGATCATGTCAATAGCCCTGGTAAGGTCTGTGTTCCAAGTATTAACCAGAGCTTCGACAGGAGCACCGGCATTCCTAACCATTAAACTCTCTAAGGCTTTCTGGAATCGCACTGGCTCCATTAGCCTTTTGCTCTGAGGGCTGATGTAGCTGCCCCTGGGAGCACCAGATTGGGGCCGCGGCAACCACACACCGCGGCCCCGATCCTCCTTTTTGCCACTCCAAAAAGAGATGGCAAATGCTGCTCCTTTTTCGGGTGGCAAAAAGCCACCCTTAGAGCTGCCACTCTGGCTCTTTTGCGCCCCTTTGGCACAGCATGCGTGCACTCTGCGCCAATGGGGCGCCCTGACACCCACGCGCCATGCAGTCAGGCATTGGGGCAGCCAGTGTGCGGTGGTGCCTTGTCCCAACTCCACCCCCAGACCGGCCCTTTAGGCCAGTCTGCATCAGCCCTGAATCAGACTGGACACTCCAGGGAATAATCCTGAACACGTGGATGGCACTGCCACTGATCTCTTCCCATCTGAAGCTTCCAAATCCCCGTCACAGCACTTTCACTTTCAAGATTGCACGATTCTTCCGGCACCATTCTTTTTGCATACATGCAAACTGATTGCACAAGCACATGCCATCGACACAGTTCACTGATGCTCAGTAGGATGGTTGCTGGCTTGTGATACTGCAGACAGTGCTGTTAGTATGGCCACTTTGTGTACCGTATTTGTGGACAATTTATCTTAGAATCATAGAATCATAGAATCATAGAGTTGGAAGAGACCACAAGGGCCATCCAGTCCAACCCCCTGCCATGCAGGAACTCCCATAGATCCAGAAGCCCTGATGGTAAACTGGGTTTTCTCATCAGTGTGGACACAGCCTAACTCTCCCAAGATCTCTAATTCCTACTCCAAAAGTCAGCAGACTCCTAATCCTATCTCCCTCTTTGACCCCTATCAAGCCTTTTTAACATCCCATCCAAACTTTCAGCCAACCTTCATCAATCACTGCCATCAGGAGTGTAGTGGAGTCTCCTTCCTTGGACGTCTTTAAGCAGCGGCTGGATGGCCATCTGTCCCAGGGGATGCTTTGATTGGGAGTTCCTGCATGGCAGGGGGTTGGACTGGATGGCCCTTGTGGTCTCTTCCAACTCTATGATTCTATGATTCTATGATCATTCCATACTCTCAGCATCTGCAGACACATCACTCGCCTTCATACATTTTCCATATGTTACATATATAGCCCTACGAGACAAAATTTATCTATTGGACACAAGAGCATTTTTTAAAATCAAAGTCCAGAACATTACGGTCCACAGCAGAGAAAGCATCCCAGTCTTTATCTGGTGGGTTTCCAATATCTCCTCACCTCAGCAAAATTGGGTCCCTAAGTGACTAATCCTGTCCAGATCTTTGCAAGATGAACGCTGTAAATTCCTGATGGGTGGATAAAAAAACAATTGGAAGATGGATCCCTACAGTTTGTAAAAGGTGGAAGCAAACAAAGGACATTAAACTGTGCAGCCATAACTCTCCTCCCTTCCCCAAAGCACAAGACATTTGCTCAAAGAAAGTTTAGTCTTTCGCTCAGTTCTCAGCCTTGAACAGCCAGGCTAAAGTTGAACATAATCTTGCAGAGCCTCCGAAACACAGAACGACTCTTTTTGTGCCAGTGTTAACATTTGGCCATGATGGTGACAAGGACTCTAAAACCCATCTAAAGCCTGGGACTAGGAGAAACACTGGCTACAAATGCATCATAGAGGTACAGTTGGTCCTCTGTATCCACAGATTCTGCATCCAAAAAGGTTCAACCATCCATGGCTTCAAAAATTTTTTTTAAACAAAATGAAAAACAAAAATGAAAAGTAAAACTTTCCTAAAGCAGATGCCTTAGGGATTGCCACCCTTTTTTTTTTTTAATAACGGCTTGTAACCATTTTATTTTAAGTCTTTTATATAATTCTTCCTTGGAGAGGTCAGACTGCAGACAATTATATGACCACGCAAATGTTTTATTATACATTTTATAAGCTGTGTAATTGTTTTGTTTTGTTTTGTTTTTTATGCTGGCCTTGGGCCATAATAAAGATATTATTATTATATATAAGAGGACTTGAGCATCCACGGATTTTGGTATCCTCTGAGGCAGGGGTCGGCAACCTACGGCCCGGGTCCAGCCCCCTGAGACCTTCGGACTGGCCCCTGCCGACCCCTGCCGCCGCCGCCGCGTGCACTGCCACTGCACCACCACCACATGTGGCGCAGCTGCCATTTTGTTTTCCAAAATGGCGGCCATGACTCGTTTGCGTATGCACAGTACTCCTGCGCATGCGCAAGCGAGTACTGTGCACAGTACTCCTGCGCATGCGCAAGCGATGGTGGGAGAAATGGTGGCACGCACGCTCGCTCACGCATGCGCAGTACTTCCGGAGTATTGTGCATGCGCGAGCGAGTCGCGGCTGCCATTTTGGAAAACAAAATGGCGACCATGACTCGTTTGCGCATGCGCTGAGTACTACGCATGCGCAAACGAGCCACGGCTGCCATTTTGTTTTCCAAAATGGCAGCCGCGACTCGCTCGCGCATGCACAATACTCCGGAAGTACTGCGCATGCGTGAGCGAGCGTGCGTGCCACCATTTCTCCCACCATCGGCCCGCGGAAGACCAGGGGACCCCTGGACCAACCCCAGGTAAAAAAAACCTTGCCTACCCCTGCTCTGAGGGTTTTGGAACCAAATCCCACTGGATACCAAGGGCCCACTATATCTTTGTTTTTAGTTAGTGGGCTCCAGGGTCAGTGAAGTCAGGAGGCAACATTTTTGTCTGCTCTTCTAAAAGGAGCAGCACTCTGTGGCTCTTTGAATCAACCCCATGCTTCCAGTCCCTTTATTTGCAAACAACAGATTTGACCACAGATTGGCTTGCAGGTTCACCTTCCTATGGCATGGTTCACTCCGCAGTCTTGCTCTTCGTAGGGAGGGACAAGGGCTATAGTTTAAATGGCCGTGCGTGCCTTTTAAATGGCTCGAATATTTGCAAGCCGCCATTTTTACGGGGGAGGAAGGGTCCAGAACGGATTCCCCACAAATTGGGAGGGGCAACTGCATAGCCCGAAGGTCATTTAATCCATAATATATTTAATAATTTTGTGCATGAAACAAAGTTTGTGTACACCGAGACATCAGAAAGTAAAGGTGCCACAATCTCGGCCATGCATGAATAAAGTTTTGGACTTTGGAGTATTTTGGATTTTGGAATTCCAGATAAGGAAGACTCAACTTGTAGTTTCTATAGAAAGGGAAGGCTATCAATCATATATATATATATTATATATATATATAGCAACGAGGATGCATCCAAGCTGAGGATGTACATGTGTGCTGAAGGCTCTCCCCAATTCCTAAAATGCTGCAATCTAAAACTAATGAAAGCCATGAACTAAAAGCAAGAGACAGAGTTGGGCCAGAATTTCCTTAGGGTCATATGCATACAGGATCGCCATTGTACAATGTACATATTTGGCTGATAGTAGCAGAAGCAGAGTTGCACAGGCTGCATGTTCATCTGTGCCTGCAGTTTCCAAGTTGCACACTCTGCACTGCAGTTGTGCATCATGTATTGTGTATTGCACAATGACAACTAATTATTGGCTTGTGTTGCACAATGTTGCTATTCTGAATGGAGATTGCATAGTTCTGCCATGATATGTACCTTCATGAAGATATTTCCACTAAGCTAAGGGGATGTCTCACCTGCTCACAAAGACAGAGAAATTTTTGTCTATCTGTCTGTCTGTCATCTATTGCACTTATATCTCGTCTTTCTCCCAAAATGAGATCCAAAGTGGCTTAGAATAATTATAAAAAGTCCCCCTGACTGGTTTTGGAGTTTATATTAAGGAACTAGAGTTGCCCCTCTGTTTTCATGGACTTCAGATCTGCATCTTTCACTTATGTGCAAGGGACAAACGGAGGGGTATACAATGGGGCACACCCCCGCGCTTCCGTTCAAGCCTATGGGTTCCCGTTTTCGCGGAGGGGTCCGGGATGGATCCCCCATGAAAACGGAGGGGCAACTGTATTTTCTTTGCTGCTTATGTGACACTATATAAATTTATGATGATGATGATGATGATGATGATGATGATGATGATGATGAGAATAACATGCTGCACCGATTCTAGAGGAATGAATACAACAGTCCACTTCCACTTTTCTCTTCCAGTGGGCTTGTTTCAGAGTGTCCTTTCTTCAAATTCACATTGCTGCTGTTTCCTATGGCATGTCATCCTTTTTGTTGTTGTTGTTGCCATTTAGTTCCACTGAGCATATCCACAAAATAACAACAGTGAATGATCATCCTGTCTCATCCCCCAAAATAAGATCAGACAATCCCAAGTAAGTAGAAATAGATCAGAACAACAGGCGCTGGTCTTCATCCCCAAAGGCTATGATTTTCCACGATTGCTTCCATGCTTTGAGAGTGGACCACATGCAGAATTTACAGGAAAGATGTGTGTGATAAATGGATAACAGGGGGCCTCAAAGGTATTTTGGGTTCTTTTGCCCCTAAGAAGGAAAAGTTTAAATGCCATTTTCTGCAATAAAGTACGGGTCCAAACTCTGACCAGCCACCATTGGATAGACAAGCCCTTCTAATTCTGTCACCCATTAAATAGAGATAGTTTTCCTTATCTGAAATGCTTGAGACCAGAAGTGTTTCAGAGTTTTTTTGGATTTTGGAATACCTTTATTTGCATATATGTATATAATGAGATATCTTGGAGATGGGACCAAATTCTCAACACAAGATTCATTTATGTTTCATATGCACCCAATACACATAGCCTGAAGGTAAATTTATACGTAGCATTTATAATAATTTTGTGCATGTAAAGGACACCTGGAAATTAACCAGAGAACTTCCATTTACTAGCAACAATTCAAAACTATAAATATGCATTGTTACACATACTTTGGGGGTGTGTGTCATGCATTGCTTTGTACAGTGTGTTTCTTTTACTGAAACGCTGGGACCAAAAGTGTTTTGGATTTTTTCAGATTTTGTAATATTTGCATATACATAATGAGATATCTTGGCGACAGGACCCAAGTCTAAACCCAAAATTCATTCATGTTTCATATGCATCTTATATACATAGTCTGAAGGTAACTTTATACAATATTTTTTAAATAATTCTATAAATGATACAAAGTTTTTGTCCACTGAACCATCAGAAAAGCAAAGGCGTCACTCTCTCATGAAAAAAGTTTTGGTTTTTGGAATATTTTGGATTTCAGAATTTAGGATCAGGGAGGCTCAACCTGTACCTTGAACACCAGTTTCCTTGCATTTTTGGTTATTTAACCACTCTGCAAACATTTTGTTCTGGCTCTACTTGCTGCCTTCAGTCTATACTCTGTTTCCTCTTTAGATCGTACGAGTCTTTCACCTTGAGTCTATTTTCATTAAAAAGGCTGGATAAGAAAAATCAATAATAGATAGATAAAGAAACAAATGCAGAAAGAGCACACACTGATTCTGACCACACATATGAATTGTATCTTATTGTCAATCCAAATCGGGGTTGGCCCATTGAATCAATGGAATTAACTGGTGTTTTGAGTTGCTACTCAACAGTAGGTGTATAGCAGGTCTACAGAGGGTCTATATCTATAGTTATAGCCAATCTGCCTTGAGTCCTATTATTGTCAATCCTAATTGAGGTAAGTCCATCAAATCAATGGAATTAACCTGTGTTTTGACTCGGTATTCAACAGTTCATACAGTGGGTCCATAGTCGATCTGCATTTTGGGAGGAAAGGTGGAATATAATCAATCAATCAATCAATCAATCAATCAATCATTGTGACCATTACAAGGATTCAGGCCACATTTCCCCCTGTTATAAAAGCCCATTTCCACAAAAGGGTGGTGAGACCGATTACCAGTTGTTAGCAATGCAAAAATACAGTACTTACTTCCAACTTTGAGGTTGACCCGATACTTGAGGTGCCACGACGTTCCCTCATAGCAGGAGTACTGGCCACTGTGGGAGAGGTCCACATTGTGAAGGACAAGGCGTGACCCATTGAGATGGGATGCATCCAGGTCGGTGGTGTTGGCTGTCCAGGTGACCACAGCTTCTGGGTCTACCAACCCACACTGTAACGTCACATCAGTCCCCAACTGTGCGTAGTGAATGTGGGATTCTGGGATTGGAAAGAGGAGAGCAGATCCATCAATGCAATGTCAAGTGGGGTGAGGAAAATGCATGTGCACCTCCAAGTCTGTTTTTAGCCATTTCGCCAGGGTTGCATCTACATTGCAGAAAAAATGCCGTTTGACACTGCTGTAACTGCCGTGGCTCAATGCTATGGATTTCTGAGATTTGTAGTTTTGTGAGATATCTACCATTCTCTGGTGCCCCATGAATTAACCCCCTTTTAAATTCGAATTTAGTTATCAGACGAGGCGGAACGGGACAAATCCCGTAAATTAAAGTCTTCCGCTCATCTGGTTTATTTCCACTTTCTTCCCACGACTCCCCATGTGATAACGTCCATAGTGTGGTCCACTGGAGGTGAAAATATTCCCTACACACGCACAGTGTTATTGCCAACTCCTGATTTAGAAGAAAACACAGTGGGCCCTCTACATTCGCTGGGGTTAGGGGCACAGAACCTCTGTGAAAGTGGTAAAACTGCAAATAACAAGACACTGGGGGTGGGATTACATGTGAAAACACCTCTCTAGGAATTTCTAGGTCTTCCAGTGCAACATCAACTGGAACTTGACCATAGAATCATGCTGGAGGACCTAAAAATACCTAGTGAAGTTTTCTCTAGGAATATCTAGGTCCTCCAGCATGACTCTATGGTCAACTTCCAGCCGAGTCAGGCTGGAGGGCCTAGAGAGTCCTTGAGAGAACATATCAATCATATCCATGAATAATCAAATCCGCAAAGTCAAATCCGCAAAGGTGGAGGGCCAACCGTGTAATGGTTTGAGTATTGGACTGCAACTCTGGAGACCAGAGTTTGTTTCCCAGCTCATCCATGAAACCCAGTGGGTGACCTTGGGCAAGTCAAACACTCTCAGCCTCAGGGAAAGGCAATGGCAAAACTCCTCTGAACAAATCTTGCAAATCCATGATAAGTTTGCCTTAGGGTCGCCGGAAGTCAATGGCATCGTAAAATAGTGTCCCTTGTATAAAATGACACAATCAAATTTTACTTTTTGGAATTTATATAGTCTTAAAAATATTTTCAAGGTAGGGTTGGTTGAATCTGTGGATAAAGGATACGTGGATTTGGAGGGCCAACTGTAGACACAGAGATCAATACACAAACAGACAGACAGACAGACAGAGTGAGTGCCAAGAGACAGGTAGGAAACCAACCAACCAACCAACCAACCAGTCAATAAACAAAGACTTCAGATTAGGGGCGTCCCCACCAGAGAGTCCATTGCTCCCATCCCACTCTCCCATTTGCCCTCGTGTTGCTCCCATTACATTTTGCACACAAGACAAGGCAATATATTCTGTTGCGTTGCAGAAATGACTGAATGCACCCGGACAAACTACAATACACTCGAAAGTACAATAAATCTACATTAAACCTCGATTGCTGCTGATGGATCGCATTAGCTAAATGAGACCGTGCGGCAAGGAAAAGTGCTCCTTTGACTTCAGCTGCCGGTCAGCCAGGAAAGATCAGCTTTCTTGCTATGATTGAATTGCAAAAAGGAGTTGGAAAGCAGGAGGGATCAATTTTGTTTGTTTTAAATCTCTTTCTCCCCCACCGTTTCCCAGTTCTGCAATCAAGCAGCAGCAACAGCAAGAAAGAGTAGTTCACAAGAGACATGGATCTCCCCATAGTAGACATTTCACAGACAATTTTGTAAAAATTATCATGGCTAATATAACTTTAGCAGCCATAGTAATCAACTGATTCAGAATTAATTTTCTCGTTCTGCACAAGATTTGTCCTCCCCAACTATCATCCACATGTCCTTCCAGTACTATCATGGGTTATTAGCAGGCCACCATAATATCAGTGTCCAGAATGAATAAATTCAAGAAATGGAAATCAAAATGGCACATCTCTGAACTGAGCATTTTCCCGGGGGAGAGAGGGATCCGGTACTTGCATCCATTACTTGACTATATAAAGAGAGACACAGACAAAGGTGCAGGATACGTTTAGCATGGAGAAGAGACGACAGAGAGGCAAAAGGATCGCCGTCTTTAAATATCTGAAGGGATGTCAGGTAGAAGATGGAGCCAGCTTGTTTTCTCACTAGAACACAAACCAATGGATCAAAATTACAGGGAGAGAGATTCACTATTTAAACCTTAGGGGGGAAAATTGTCCTGATAATAAAACTGTTTTGACATTGGAACAAATTACTAGGTGCATCTACACAGTAGAAATAATGCAGTTTGGCATCATTTTAACTGCCATGGCTCCGTCCTACAGAATTCTGTAGGCTCCTTTGAGTCCCATTATTGGAAGAAAGGTGGGACATAAATGAATAAAAGAAATAATAAATTTGTAGTTTCGGGAGGCACCAGCACTCTTTAGCAGAGAAGGATAAAGACCCCGCAAAAGCTACAATTTCCAGGATTCCACAGGATGGAACACTTAAAATGGTGTCAAATTCCATTATTTTTACAGTGTAGATGCACCTTGCTTTGGATGGCGTTGAAGCTCTTTCGCTGGAGGTTTTTGATGAGAGATTGAATTTTGATGAGAGATTGGGTAAAGCCATGAGTTCCTTCATAGCAGGGGGTTGGAGTAGATGGCCGTTGAGATCCCTTCCAACTTTATGATTCCATGAAAACAGTGAACTCCAAGTGCTTTGTGGATGTCACTGCTGATCAATGGGCAGGAAACTTATCCTATTACATCAGTTTGCAACGCTGCGCCGTTCTTTCCCTTGAGGCTGCTCTCCACATTCTTCATTTTATGGCCAAAATGGGCCTTTCTTAGAAGGACATGCATTCAAGTCCATTTTCTTTTTGGAAGCCAAAACAAAACACTGCTTGAATAAATAACAGTGAAATTGGACTTTAAAACCAACCAAAGCCAGGCTCTCTGATGAAAAGATTTGGGGTTCAGGACGTCCTAACTTGGAGCCTGAGCCAGTACAGTCCTTGACTGGCTTGCAACGTCCCACAAAAACATGCAGATGGAAGGACGATAGGCAGATTATTACCTCTGAATAACCCTTATCATCTGTGTGCTTCTGGGGACTTGCAGGAGAATTCCTCCCTCCTGCTGAGGCATGACCTCTCCTTCCACGAAAGCTGCGTTGACTCTACCCTGATGCTGCGTGTGTTTATCGACACAACTAATAAATCTCTAGCCTTCCCTGGAGTGGCTGCCAATTTGTAGTCTGCTCCAGCTGTGCAGCCTCATTGCCTTCAACGCCAGAGGAGTTTTGACCAGGCAGGAGATGGGAGAGTCCAACTGGGACCAAGCCGGAGAGGCAGCTGGAAATGGGAGTAGGGGGAAGAAGGTGGGGATGCATCCTAGACCTGCAACTGAACCTGGACTTTCGTTTTCTCCTTCCTCGCCCAAGGCCAAACTAGGAATGGCATCCTGTCTGTGTATCGCACAAACCTAAGTTCCCTTAGGATGTTAACATCCCTATTTAGTACACAACTGCATATGTGAACTTCCACAAATGCAACCATTGCACAGGCAGTTTTACACATCTCTCTCGCTCTGCGCTCAAGTTGCCTCTTGACTTATGGCCACCCCATTAATTTCATAGGGCTTTCTTAAGCAAGGAATACTCAGAAGAGGGTTTTCCTGTTCCTTCCCCAGAAATAGAGCTTATAGCGCCTGGTATTCATTGGTGGTTTCCCAGGCAAGAACAAACCAAGGCTGACCCTGCTTAGCTTCCCAGATCAGATGGGAACTGGTGCCTGTTTAGGATATTTAGGCCACATCCTTGGGTTGTGCATAACTCTTTATCATAACTCTTGAACCCATGACCTTGTACCCCTTCTTGTACAGGGATTGTAGAAGGTTACGAGGAGACATATTGGCTTTTTAAATGAATAAAACAATAAATAGATAAAATAGTGCATACAGTCCCCATGCATTTTGCCCAACCTGGCCCATCAAGTGCTCAGTAGAGCCAAAGCTATTCAGGAGAGGGGGATGCTCTGCCAATCTGGTTTCAGATCATTTGTAAAAGAGATTGTGTTTATTTCTAATTAATTAATAGCTCTGACATTGAGATGACCAATGTTGGAGTCCGGGAAATGGAAATCTAGGCAAGGTATGCCTTTCAAAGGCACCAGCACCATAATCCAGCAAAAGCAGCCAAGATGGAGGGTCCTTTGACCAGCCCTCTAGAAAGACTGAATGCTTGCATTTTTAAAAACTTTTTCTTCCCCATCCCTTCTTCCTTTGTGTCTTTCCAGATGATAAACCTATGGACAGGAACTGGTCCACACCCCGTTGCTCATCCCAGTTAGAGCAGATCCGCCACACCTATGATTGAGTGGCAAAATGACACGTGTGAAAATCCCATTGACTGAACAAGCTTACTCTTGCAGAGACTGGCAATCAGATTTTGACTGCTGTCTTTTAAAACAACAACAACAACAACAACAATTCAGCCACTGTAACAGCCCTATTGGCGGAGGAATGAGATACAAATGGGATTAATGGATGAAATAAAACAATATGGGTTCATTCTTCAGAGGGGATTTGCCACTGCCCCTGCCTGGTCCTGCCACCTTTCGAGGCCATGGGGGGTCCTCCAGGGCGCCATTTTGGATTCTAAAATGGTGCCCTGGAGGACCCCCGTGGCAGCGCTGGGCCTCTTGGAGGCCCGACATGGCCGAGCGAGCCCTCCTGTTTTTCAAAATGGTGGCACGCGCATGCGCACGCGTTCTGGGGCCAGTGTGCCCGTGTGCAAGCATGCACGCATGCTGGCCCCCAGTGCCATTTCCCCCCCCCCGACCGGTCAGCAAAAATAGTTGCTGACCCCTGGCATAAAGCCTTTTTTTTTGGGGGGGGGGAACACACACATCTATTCAACCTAGCCTGTGCAGGAGAGCATTTTGCATGGGTGTTAACCAGTACATGGGGTACATAGATTGCAATAGGGCAGGCAAAGGCAAACTGCACTGGCCGTGTGCCTTAGGGAGATATTGCTTGAAGGTACAAGGTCACAGGTTCAAGTGCTGGCAGCATCTCCACTTAATGCTAAATAGGAAGCAACTTTTCTCTCCCCTCTCCCTCCTGGGTTAGAAGAGCCCAGCATTTGAATCCAGCAACAGATTAAACAGAAGCCGGCTCCTTTGTACCTCTTTTGCATTCCACACAATTCTTTTATCGCAGCCAGAAAAAACTTTGCAACCCTGGTCTACTTGCATTTGCTCGGACAAAAGGGGAGGACGTTCACAGGCCCGAGTGTGGCGAGATTGCCGGCGAATCCGTCTGCTGCCTAATTAGCTCCCTGCGCCTGATTTCTCCTTCATGAATAATGGATGGACGGATTTCCAAAGAGCCACAGGTGTGCAACGAGATTGATTGACAGGTGGATGAAAAGCGCCGTCTCTGGACCCTGGGGCTTACTAAGTGGGTGAGATGCCCAGACGCCAACGGAAAACAAGAGCCAGACCTCTAGGGCATGTATGATTGGGAAGAGGGAATAAGAAAAGCTCCCTCTCCCAAAGGGAAATTGGGTGGACTGGGAAAAGATTTCCCCAGCAAGACCTCCTAGATGAGGATAAGGGACTATATCTTATTGCATGAGGTGGAAACCATGTAGACCTCCAAGTGTCTTTGGACCACAACTCCCAATGTTCCTTGTCCAGAGCTATATAGGACAGGCCCAGGCTATTTGAAGGACCTTATCTTCCCCTATAACCCGACCAAGCTCTAAGATCTTAGGGAGAAGCACTTCTCTTTGCCCCACCAACTTCACAGGTATAGTTGGTGGGAATGTGGGAGAAGACCTTCTCTTTGGTTGCCCTCACACCTTGGAAGTCCCTCGTTGGGAGCTCTTATAGTAAATAAGTTCTTCCTAATCACACCCTCTCAGCCTCAGAGGATAGAGGTGGCAAATCCTCTCTGAAGAAACTTGCCAAGAAAACCCCATGATAGGTTCACCTTAGAGTCATAAGTTGGAAATGACTGGATGGCACACAACAACAACAACAACAACAACAACATGTTTAGGAGGACTTTCTTTTCTTGTCCTCTAAATCTAGTGGTTCATGTTCTATGGAGCAGCAGAAAGCAAGCTCAGAAGAGTTGGTGTGTCTGTGTCTGAACTTCAGTTCCTGGGCTCCCCAAGATTTCATTTAGTACCAAAAGCTGACACACTTTGAAAGCTTGCAATCACTGGTTTGTGGATTGTGGATGTTATTTCATATTAAGTCTGTAAGGCAAGATCTATGGATGGTAAATAATAAATAATAATAATAAGATTTATTTATACCCTGCCCAATGGTACACCAATCCGGGCAGCTTACAAGTTTAAAAGTACAGTCCAATAAAACATATAATACAAAGGACACCCCCACCCCCCCTTAAAACAGTATTAAATCAAGTCATTTAAAACATCACACATTAATTAAAACCGAATACCAAAATTAACTAAAGCCTGACTCAATGTTCCTTCCATCAATGATGGGGCCACATGAGGAACATCAGTTGTGCAGGAATAGTTATCCGAGGGGGGATGGCTCGTCTAAGGGAGATAACTAGTCTGGAAAGGCCTGCCGGAAGAGATCCGTCTTGACAGCCTTTTTAAAGCTATCTAAAGATGTTAATAGACGGATCTCATCCAGCAGGCTGTTCCAGAGCCTAGGGGCGACGACTGAAAAAGCCCTTCGGGAGGTAGC
>CM034703.1:1852804-1868640 GCA_020142125.1 Phrynosoma platyrhinos
TTACCTTCCCACTGAGAAGTGGTACCTATTGATCTACTTGCATTTGCAGGCTTTCGAACTGCAAGGTTGGCAGAAGCTGGGACTTGTGACAGGAGCTTATCCCATCATGCAGCATCCGGGCCTCGAACTGCCAACCTGCCGATCTTACAATCATCAGAACTGGTGTCTTAATCACTAAGCCACTGCAAGGCAAGCTCTACAGATGGTAAATGGATGCAGCAGTGATTGTCAGCAGAAGGAAGAACCAAAGCCCTTCACCTGATGGGTTCTAGCATCCTTACAAAGAAAGTGATAGAAACAGGTCCCTAAAGAGCAAATCCTACCCCGACCCTACCACAGCCAACACTTCAGATCCCTCATAGCTGGAAAATGTGTCCTATGGACTGGGATAGGGTTGCCATAGTCCAGCCCCTCATATCCAGGCATCCATTTGCATATTATGAAAATAAAGATAATTATGTATATTATTAATTTGCAAATTCACTAATCATTGCACTTTGTTTACCACTACGTGTCAACTTCGGTGCGAGCACCAAGCTACAAGCTCTTTTCTTCTTCTCCCTCGCCCGCCATAGCTAGTGTGAAGTGAGGGAGACTTCCAAGCGGCTCCAAGAGAATAAAGCTTTACTCTTTAAGTAAAGTTCCACCATGTTGCCTAGTCCTAGGCACAAGCAGCCAACACAATCACCACACAACACAAGGCCATTTCTGCACACCACCTTTCCTTTCAAACCTTCTGGAAATGTCAGGGGAAGTGGAGAGAGAATGGAAGAATAAGACATTAATGCTATGCATGTACAGTAGCAACTGGAGCCTACAGGGCAAGTGTCATCCATTTTGCACCATTTCTGGCTTCAGCACCACTACTGCATTTTAACTTATCTGTTGGCCTGCAACAAAGGAGGAATCCAGGACATTTACTGATTCATCTGGCCCAGCTGGCTGGGACATTTTTTAGTCCCTTCAAATCTGGGATTTTCCCAGTTTTCTGGGACAAATGGCAACCCTAAGGTTGGGCTGCACCCCCTCTCGGGTAAATCTATGGAAGATGAATCCCCAGAGTTATGTAGGACCAAGCAAAGGAAACCAAACTCCACAAGTGCAACCATTTCCCATGAGAGATGAGAACGGTACAAATGCCTGGCTGGCAGGAAAGTCTCCCCTGGCCTGTTCCCAGCTGCCAGTCTACTCCCAGCCTTGAATTACCAACCTAAAGCACCAAACTACCTAGCAAGACCAACTGAGCACAACCCTTTCAATACCATTGGGTATCTGCTGACATTTGATGGTGATAAGGACTCCAGAACCCATCTGCCTGGTGATAGAGGGACACCGCCACTAGCTGCAGCAGCAATGTTTGCTGTTGCCGCTACACTGTTGTTGTGTGCCTTCAAGTTGTTTCCAGCTTATGACAAGCCTAAGGCTGTATCATGGGATTGTCTTGGCTTCAGAGGGGGTTTGCCTTTGCCCTCCTCTGAGGCTGAGAGAGTATGACTTGCCCAAGGTTGCCCAGTGGGTTTCCGTGGCTGAGTGGGGATTCGAATCCTGTTCTCCAGAGTTGTAGTCTGACACTCCAACCACTACATCATGCTGTCTGTCTACTGGGGCAAAATGCTATTCTTTTCATTCTCTTACATAAGGCCAATGGAGGGGAAAACCACCACCTTTTTCATTTCATTGGGTTGAGACACTCTTATCTTGTCATCAGGAAGAAAATGTGTGGCTATATTCTTTATATCCCTAAATGAGACACATGTTTTGCTATTCTGTTTACGAGTTGTTTCATCAAAAGAGAACTCGGGGCAATGTGTGAAATCAATTAAAAAATAAAATAAAATAACAACTCCCGTAAAAGAAGGATCATGATGTTCCAAGGGAGTTGGTGGTAGCATCTCAAATAACACAGAGCCCAAATTTATTATGATTCATTAATTAAAACATTTATATCCTGCCCTATAGCAAAAGAGCTCAGGGTGGTTTACAAAACCATTACAACAGGTTAAACAGGCTAAAATCATAAGATAACTCAAATAAGCTTTAAAAGATATTAAACAATATATGGGTTGAATCTCCTTTATCCAAAATGCTTTGAACCAAGAAGTGTTTTGGATTTTGGATTTTTTCAGATTTTGAAATATTTGCATATACATTAGGAAATATCTTGGAGTTGGGACCCAATTCAAAAGAAAGTTTTTTGCAGTGGGTAGATTGACTGTCAATTGCAAAGGAGCTGCTGTGTGTCTTCGAGTCATTTCTGATTTATGGAGACCCTGAGGCAAAGCTATCATGGTTTTTCATGGCCAGATTTATTCAGAGGTGGTCTGCCAATCCCTTCACCTGAGGCTGAGAGAGTGATACTTGGCCAAGATTGCCCACTGGGTTTCCATGGCTAAGTGGGTACTCGAATCTTGGTCTCCTGGAGTCCTTGGCTGCATTTGCACTGTAGAAATAATCCAGTTTAACACCACTATAACTGTCATGCCTCCATCCTATGCAATCCTGGGATTTGTAGTTTGTTGTGGCACCAGAGTTCTTTGACAGAGAAGGCTAAATATCTCACAAAGCTACAAATCCTAGAATTCCATAGCATTGAATCATGGCAGCTAAAGTGGTGTTAAACTGCATTTTTTCTGCAGTGCAGATGCAGCCTTTGTTTAATGCTCAAACAACTACACCACATTGACTCAAAATGAAGAGATCTCCTGTCAAGATTGAACCATCTCATGGTAGGTTGCTTTTGAAGATAAAATGAAGGAGAAACCATTGATATTGCTCTGCTTTCCTTGGTATACCCAAATGAAAACAGATAAATTAGAACAGCCACCTCTGATAAATTTGGGTTATTTTGCTTGCTAGATTTGTTTCTTAACACTTTCATTTGGGATACCTACAGATCACTGCCAGAACAGCTTGTCGGAAAGTGGCCTCTACATTTGCAAATATGAAACAGCATAAAATATTGCAATTATCTCAGCAGCCGCAGGACTACAGCGTGATTTTAAGGAAATTCTCCTCTTTCGCCCAGCCTCCCTGGAGGGTTTTGCCAAGGTAACAACTATCTGTCTACAGCTTTGGATCAAAGGCAGGCACTTGCTCTGACGACATCGGATGCCTTTAGCAAAATCTGATATGACAGATCAAGCACGGATGGTTTAGCCTCCCACGGATGTTTCTTGGAGCAACTAGGGTTGTCATCCATTTGGTCACTGGAATCGGGCTGACAAGATGAGAGGGTTGGTGTCTTGTTAGGGGTGCACTTGTGTGTAAGTGCAGCTTCCATACAAGGATGAGTGCATTGACGCCACTGAAATAATGAAGTTTCACACCACTTTAAGTGCTGTAGCTCCATCCTATGGGATCCTGGGATCTATAGTTTTATGTTATTAGGCAAAGAGTGCTGATGCTACAACTTTGAGGGTTCTCTAAGTCTTTCTCCCTTCTCCTGCCTGAACTGGATGGGACCCTGACCTAAATTTTCTGCCACCACCTGGTGCTTGATTCCTCCCACTTTAGCAATGCTGCTTTTGCAAGAGCAATGCAATTCCTATCTGTTGCAAGACAGTTCCTATCAGCATTCTTTGGATGCCAGCTCAGATGCTGGCAAAAGGTCAGGAATAAACTCTTCTAGAACACCATCACATCTGCCTGAAAAACCCACAAAAAATCATGGATGCCAGCCATGAAAGCCTTTGACTTCACGATTCCTATCTGTTACAAGGAATTCCACTGGTACTCCCTTGCCAACCATAGAGAAGAACTGGGTCAAGCTAAGACACATGAAAAGGAGTGCAAGAGAGGCAGAATACCTTTTAAAGAAAGAGTTTTATTCTAAGTAAGAAAATTCTAGAGCAAAAGGATATCTCTTACATGGAGAGCCACCTCGTCCTCCAGGCAGAGTTAGAAAATACAGTGGGCCCTCCACATTCGCTGGAGTTAGCGGTGCTGGACCCTTGAGAAAATAGAAAACCCACAAATAAAAATCTAGTTTTTTTAAACCTGAGAAATACCTCTCTAGGAATCTGTAGGTCCTCCAGTGCAACTCTGTGGTCAACATCTGGTGGAAGGTGACCATAGAATCATGCTGGAGGACCCTACAAATATCTAGAGAAGTGTTTTCTCTAGGAATCTCTAGGTCCTCCAGTGTGACTCTATGATCAACTTCTGGCAAAATTGTGCTGGAGGACCTAGAGATTCCTAGAAAGAACATGTTAACCAAAGCCGTGAATAATCAAAGCCGCAAAAATCAAAGCCGCAAATGTGGAGGTTGACTGTATAAGTTACAGAGCAAAATCATTTCAGCCAAACCAAGAAAAGAATCAAAATCCTAACATGACTGGCTGGTACACTCTCCTAATCTTACTCAGAGATCAGATGGGATTTTGAGTCCTTGATGGTCATAGAATAGCCTGGAGCCAGGACTCCATTGTCTGGCTTCAACCAGCCATCTGGAGCTCTTGGTCAGAAGCTCTTGGTCAGAAGCTCCTCATGGTCTGGTTGGAGGGAGCTAGAGACAAAAGCTTTGTGGTGCTTTTCATAATCTCTGCTCAGAACCATCTCAAAAGTTCACACTTCTGCCTAGTTGCTCACCTCATTGGGCAATTGCCATCTCCTCACTTGAGATAGTGACCCACATTAAAATGCAACTGTACCTCTTCACACATTTTAATCCTTTGTTATCTGGGAAGAAGGCTCAGATAAATGGATGGACACCCATTGATCACAACAGCAAATTGCACATCCCAGGGTTCTCTAAGATGGAGCCATGGCAGTTAAAGTGGGGTCAAACTGCATTATTTCTACAGTGTAGATGCATCCTATCTCCCCCACACAGGGGGATATTCTCTATTCTTTGGGTTTCATCCAAAATCTCTCCCCTTCAACTATCATGCCCTGGTGGGACTACTGCTGCTGACCAGTGTGTGGGCAGGGAGACAATTCAAATGATGAAAAAGTGGCTGGTCTGGGCTCTGAGGGTAAGGGAAAGAAGGGCACACTGTGAACACGCTCTCATTTCTTTCCTCCTCCGAGCCAAGATATTCCTCTTTAAATCATAGAATCATAGAAACTGGAAGAGACCCCAAGGGCCATCCAGTCCAACCCCATTCTGCCATTCCAACTCTATGATTCTATGATTCTGTAATGTCAAGCCTTTCTGGCCTGTCCTGAAAAGCAACAAATCATAGTGAGCAGACTATTGATGATATGTGACTTATCTCCTGCCTCAGGAATCCTGACCTCTCTCTCTGTCCTGGGGTGTACATGCGCCAGCAATGGGATCATTAGGCTGATTAATACGAGTAATTAAACTAATGCTGAGATCCTCCATCAGATCTAGGAACTGTAACATAAGGCTCATGAGTTACACAGCAGTTGTGCAATGTCATCTCACCAGTGAATTGCACTGTGGCACAGCTAAACATGCAGTGAATGTGCATTAATATGCATTTATGTCCATCCACAAACATGGCCATGTGCAATAGCACCGCATGAATAATTCTGCTTCTGCAATTTTGAACTGAATATGGACATTTTAATTTTGTCAAGGGGTGCCAATGTGGTGTAGTGGTTTGACTGTTGGATTATGACTCTGGAGAACAGGGTTTGAATCCCCACTCAGCAATGGAAACCCACTTCGGGTTGCTATAAATCGGAAATGACTTGAAGGCACACAAGAAGTCTGGGCAAAAATGTTCTACCACTTCCATATGGTAACATGGGGAGGACACCAACAGGCCTTTGGCACAGGTTCACTTACTGATACGTTTCACTTATGAGATGAATTTCACAAGAGCTTATATAGAATCATAGAATCATAGAATCATAGAGTTGGAAGAGACCTTGTGTAGCTCCAGGGGTGTATCTACAGAGATGGAGAATGAAGGCATTGCCCCTCCAAATAGGAATTCTGTGCCCCCATGACATTTTCCTTCACTCTTCACTTTTCTAGCATTACAAAAGACCTTGAAAATCATTCACTTCTAGAACAATCCTTTTTTCTGTGCCAAACAACCACATTTTGCAATGGATAAGTCCCAAATTGTGAATAAACTTTGAAAATTGTGTGATTTTCAAAGACTTTCTTGCAGTGGGAAGAAAACAGCTAACAAGATGCCAGCCACAGATGCAGGCGAAATGTCAGGAATACATTTTTCTAGAACATGGCCTCACAGCCCAAAACCCCACAAAAACCTATGGATGCCGGATGTGAAAGCCTTGGACTTGACTAAGAAGTATTTGTTGCTACCTTCAGGAAGAAAGATTGTGAAGAATTTATACCCCTAGCCAAGAGACCATAGTCTCTATTCAAATCCCTGCCATTGTGTTGAATTCCAATGCTGCGCAACCGAACAGACAATCAAATGTGCAGCTGAATGCAAAACTGGAAGTGCATGCATGTCCCAATGTACATGGACATAGACCTATGCATCTGCATGCACAGACATATCTTCATGCACAATAGCACTGAAGAAAGGACAACCATAGTATTGAATGGTGCCATTTCACAACTCAATAACCAAGGGAATGTGCAGCTTAATGCACATCTGCATTCACAATGATAGCACGAGCACAAATCCATTTCCTCAACCTTGAACTGAATATGGATGTGTCAGACAAAAAGTCCAATCACCTCCAGAGGAGAACTTATGTATGCATCAGACGCCAACAGGAGTCCATCCAAAATATTAATGGAGAAAATAGAATATAGCGAAGAGGGGGGTGGATGGTTGGGAGAGGAAAAAGCAACAAAGGAGGAAATGATCAGACAAAGATGAGGTCGGAAGGAGGATAGCTTGGATGTCTGCGACAGATTTACAAGCTGGACAAGAACAACAGTGAAATGTAAAGCAATTACTCGATTGGGAGACCATTAGCCGGCTGGCGCCTTTGTTGTTCTGCCTGCCTTCTGACAACTGTGAGCTGAATGAGAGCAAATATTTAAATTGCTCAACTTGTCATCTTAGTTCTCTAATTTGGAAATGTCAGGAGCAGAGAGAGGTTCTGGATCACAGGGTACCCACGGCGGAGCCTGCTATATTTTCAGAAGCAGCCAGGTGTGTCCATGGCAATTTGCCTTCACGCTCATCCCACCCATCAGTTAAACTCTGTGGTTTCTGTTGCTCTTTGTGGAATCTGCAAATTTTAGCCTGATCCTTCCTTAGAAGCAAGTTGAGTCACAGGCCTTTTATCTCCCACCGAAGGAAAGGCACAAGGGAAGTGACAAAGCATATCACAGCAGAGGAATGCCTGATCAAATGCAAACTTGATCTGCAGGAATGTCTGGCAAGTCGTGTTAGGTTGTTTTAGTCACCATTATCTAGTTTACCTAGTGACTTCTTCTCATGTTGGAGAAATGTTCAGCTATGGAGTGTATTTCAAAATGGCGAATCCCTTCCAAAACAGGCAGGAGGGAAAGTAGGGGATGTTTGTGCTGCTAAGAAGGGCTGCATCCCAGAGCATCTCTGACCGCAGAGTTCCCATGGGAAAGGGGCAGCCAAGGGTAACCCCAAATTATTTTCGTGATCCAGTCCCAGAGGGGAAGAATAGAGGCATGCAATGAAGTTGCTTCTCTCCCAATAAGACTTCTCTCCTCCCTATGAATTTTCCATCAATCCTCAAATTTATAGTATTGCACAAAGTCAAACTTTCACTTGAGCATTTAGGAATAGTTTAAGCAATCAAAGGCATAGTGGTTTGAGTGTTGCATTATGGCCCTGGAGGCTCTGGGTTTGAATTTGTGCTCAGCAATGGAAAACCTTGGGCAAGTAACACTGTCTCAGCTTTGGAAGAAGGCAATGGCAAACCTCTTCTGAACAAATCTTGCCAAGAAAACACCATGATAGGTTTGCTGTGTTGTTGTTATCTGCCCTCAAGTTAACCTCGAGTCACTTGCCTTAGGGTCGCCATAAGTCAGAAACGACTTGAAGGCACACAACATACATACATACAAGGTACCAAGGGAATAAGAATCATGGTGAAAAGTTCTTTTATGCATGAAAAATGTTGTTTTCTATGAAAATGAGCCACATGCACATTTTGCGCAGAATAAATCCTGAACCACAGCTTCTTTCTGTGCATGAAATAATATTTCTGCATAGAAAATGCTGTACAGAAAATCCTGGGTTTTTTTTTTTTTTTTGCACAATCATGATGTGTGAATTTTGTAAAAAATGTCTCAAACTGAAAACAGTTTTCAAACTGAAAACAATAATCAGGCCAGGATTTTTCTCATCAGGTCTTCTTGACAATCAAAAAAGCATGCTATTTCTCTGGACAATTTTTCAAGTATTGTCAAATATTCTTCCATCACTATTTCTGGCACAACATACATATTAAAATATTAATTGACCTCCCAACTACAAAGTAGGGTTCTAATGCCTTCTTTATGCCAACACTTGCAATATACCCATATCTAGTGCACTAGACCAAGAATTGTTTCCACTATTCATATGTTTAACTGCTTTCCTTGTCTTGTATGTAACACTTTTCTCCTGCCTTTGTCCCTTTAAGTACTCTTTGTGACCCTCCTTGAGGCTGAACATGTGTCCCTGTCATCACACCCACGTGGTTTGCACTTCTTTCACAATTCACACACTCCTCACCACCACTATTGGTATACATGTCTGTCCACAGAGAGGCTTCGCTCCATGCATCTGATGAACTGCACTGGAATCCACAAAAGCTTTTTCTAGAAATTCCTTTTTCTCAGATCTAATCTGCTGTGCAGAAATAAAATAGTTTGATACCAGTTTAACTACCATGACTCAAGGCCATGAAATTTTGGGATTTGCAGTGTTGTGAGATAGCCTTCACGGGCAGAGAGCTCTAGTGCCACAAGTAACTACAAATCCCCAGATTTCATAAGATACGAGTCGTGGCGGTGCCAAATTGTATTATTTCTGCACTTCAGTTCCAAAGGTTCCTATTACTGTGAGCTTCTATGGACATAGATGCTGCTGGGGAAAAAGAGCATTTCAATTGCAAATGTATACTTTATGAAACAGTTACTAGGAAAGGGGAAAAAACACTTTGTAAAACAAAACAAAAACCCTAAGAAATACTAGCTTACAAGCAATATACTAGGTTAAAAGCAATTGCTGCATCCATTTTTGTGGGTGGTATGTCATGAGCTGACATTATTATTTTTACTTTTTAAGAATCAAGCTGCAATGGAAATCCCTTGGAGTAACCAGCATGGTGCCGTGTTTCCAAACGAAATTAAACATTATCAGTTTCATCTTTCCCTTCTTAACCATTTCAGTTTCAGCATCATTTTCAAGATTTAAATTTTGGAGCCACTATAGGGAATCCTTCATTTCAAAATGCCCAAAGCCTTGTTTCATGTTTAAAACCATGGCTGAAATCCTTTAGTTAGTCCTGACTACAGCAAAGCCAAAGGATCAGCTGAATTTACCTATGGGTTGATTTACCACTCAACAACTGATTGAACAGATCTACTCTAAAGGTAAAGGTATTCTGCGTTGACAAGGTTGTCAAGTCGTGTCCAACAGTAGGGGCCGGTGCTCATCTCTGTTCCTAAGCCAAAGAGCCAGCATTTTCAGAGACTAGTCTGTGATCATATGGCCAGCAGGATTGCACAGAACATTGTTTACCTTCCCACTGAAGTGGTCCCTATTTATCTACTTGCATTTGCATGCTTTGGAACTGCTAGGTTGGCAGAAGCTGGGACTAATGACAGGAGCTCATCCCTTCATGCAGCACCCGGGCCTCAAAATGCCAACCTGCCAATCTTGAAATCAACAGTCAGCATCTTAAACACTTGAGCCACTGCATCCTTTTTCTAGAAAGTAGAAAGACCTACTCTAATTGCAACTAAACAGCTGGATCCCTGTCCATATTTTTGACAAAACCACAACATTTCATAGGCATGTGACCAATAGATCTTATGCCAGGATTTAATGACTTATTAGGCTGCATCCACATGGGCCAAATAACATCTTATCTCACCGTCTTCGGGGTGATCATTCCAGACGATGCAGGGCTCAGTCCTTGATTCTGGTGCAAACTATCAGTGATGTATTCAAGTCTTTTAGTCCAAGTCTCTACTGTCAAGTCTCAAGTTGAGTCTCAAGTCCTTGCAAGATACTTTCAAGTCAACTTTTAATACGGGGTGAGTTTCTTGGGACATCAAATGTGTTGGGCAATGGGCTTGAGGTGAGGGTTGAGGTCTGCTCTGCAGCCTGTCCCCAAGAACATCAGAAGATCCTTCTAAAGTTATTCAAAAGCTTTCGAAGGATCCCTCCGCCTCAAGCCTGTTGCCTAATGCATTTGCTGTCCCCTTCCAAGAAACGCACCCCACACTTTGGAGATGGGTCTTACCCACTGCTTGAAATGAATGGCACCAGCACTGATCAGTCGCTAAAAATATACAAGTCTCAAGTCAAGTCAGTGTGTCATTTTTGCCCTGTCAAGTCCAAGTCACTGAAGTGGCTTAAGAACAACTTAAGTCCAAGTCAGTTGAATCAAGTCTACATCACTACAAACTGTCTATGCCCAATTGAATACTGAATCCCCAGTACAGTTGGCCCTCCATTTTTGCAGGGGATCTGTTCCGGACTCCCCTGCAAAAATGGAGACTCACCAATATTCAAGCCCCATAGGCTTGAATGGGGCATGCTCCCGTGGGTGCACACCTCCGTGAATATGCAAAACCGTGGACTTGAAGTCCGTGAGAACAGACTGTATTTTAAAAAGTCACTTTTTGAACTGGATCTTCCCAGAAAATCTAGATACCTTTAGAGCGACACTGGGCAGCTGTTTATAATGCATCCTGCTGTGCTGCCCACCACTGCTGGTGCAAGTTGCTCCTCTAAGGTCAGAATGAAGTGCCCAGCCATGTGATTGATGCTGGGCACCTTGTTTTCAGCTTCAGAGGAGTGACTCGCAGTGGTGGCAGCGGGAGGAGGAACAGTGGGTCATGCATGCAAACAGCCACCTACCATTGCCCCAAAGTGCCCAGGTAATGAGGAGACTTTGAGAATCTTCAGTGTCAGTATACTCCAGGCTGCTCCCAGAGTATTCAAGCCCATGCAAACACAGCCTGAGGAAAAGACAGGGAATATGTGGGCTTCCAGATGATTATAGGACCATAAGAGCTAGAAGTGGTGCCAAAGATCATATAGCCCAGGCATGGTCAATGTGATGCCTACAGCATGAATGAAGACTCCAGGGGTCCTGGAAGTTGTGGTGTTAAATAATTTAATCAATTTTTCCAATCCTGAAACACCCACGAGGGTTTATGGGGGGCACCTTTGCTAAATGTTTGGGAGTCCCTGGCTATTTAAGGCCCAGGAAAGACCTAAAAACCATGAAGTAAACAGGAAGTTGACAGCGAGCATGGCATAGTGGTTTGAGTATTGGACTATGCCTCTGGAGACCAGGGTTCGAATGCCAGCTCAGACATGAAGCCCCCTGGGTGATCGTGGGGAACTCACACTCTCTCAGCCTCTGAAAAAGGCAAAAGGCAAACCTCTGAAGAAACTTGCCAAGAAAACTTCATGATAGGTTTGCTTTAAGTTGGAAATGACTTGAAGGCACTCATCAACAACAAAAACAACAAACAGGAAGTTACTTTCAGTCACATCCCATTATCAAAATGGCTCAGGGGACAAAAACATGCTGAAAACCACATGAGTGAATGTAGGGAGCATTGGGGAGGGCTTTTTGCTGGGGGGGGGGTGTTGGGGGAAGTTTGGACTTCCAAGGCAGGGTGATCAGATGTCACGATCCCAAAAGAGGACAAGACACCACAAAATGTAGGACATTGAAGAAAAACCTCGGACATAACAAAATAAATGCTAGAAACACTAATATGAATATAAATTATGGAAAAAATACTTCGTGAGGAACTTCTCTGTTATGCTCAAAATGGAGGACATTTTGGAATTTCTCCTGGAAATAAAAGGCTGAAATGTGAAGTCATAGGCTTTCATGGCTGGCATCCATAGTTTTTTGTGGGTTTTTCGGGCTGTGTGGCCATGTTCTAGAAGAGTTTCTTTCTGACGTTTTGCCAGCATCTGTGGCTGACATCTTCAGAGAATGCTGGAATGGAAAAGAGTGGGTATATATTCTCTGAAGATGCCAGCCACAGATGCTGGCGAAACGTCAGAAAGAAACTCTTCTAGAACATGGCCACACAGCCCGAAAAACCCACAAAAAACTACAAAAGGCTGAAATGTAAGACATGTCCTGGACAAGGAGGAGGACATCCGGTCACCCTGCTCCATGGTCTTCAATGAGGCCCCCTAGGTGACTGATTCTCAAATTTGGTCCTCCAGGTGTTTTGGACTTCAACTCCCAGAAGTTCCAACTACCTTGGCTAACTGTCTACAATTCTGGAAGATGACATCCAAAACATCTGGAGGACCAAAATTTGGGAACTTCTGCCCTAAACTCTTGCAAGCGCCCACTCTCAATACAGTCCAACCTTCTCCCAGTTGTTGTCCCTCAATTCCCATCATCTCCTACCATTGGCCATGTGGTTGCAGAGCAGAGCAGCCACATCTTCAGCTGCACATGCTCCCTTCTCCTGGTTTTAGAGGCACGAAATGTGTCAAATTTCAAATCTACCATCTTGTTTTGGTTTTGTTTAAGAAGGAACAGCTGCTTCTCCATCACTATACAATGGTGATTTTGGTGACAGCCATGCTGTGTTGTCTTGATAATTTCCCTGTTATCCTTTCCCCCAAAAAACAAATGCCACCGATTGTCGATTGTTATAGAGATGAGACATATCTGAGACACACCTCACCATGACATGTGCAGGATGAGAAAATGCTGGATCCTTATTATGCATGGACATTCATTCCATCATGTTCATGCTCCAGCGTGCGAGTGGTGTTGGCGCCTGACTCAAGGGGGAGAATCTATGGCAAAAGGTTTAAAATATTGCAAACTTGCAAATATAAGGCAACATTGAATGTTGCCATTGAATCATAGGACGTTATCACACGGGGGAAATCTGCTGGTTAATCCACACAAATCTCAAACAGAAACTGGATTTGTGCCTCACGATTTCACACGACGTCATGCAGAAACTGGACAGAAACTGGTGTTATCCGAGATCTTTTGAAATTTGGTAGTTTTGAGGAAATGCATTTGCGAAATTACAGTAATTTCGCATTTACTGTAATGTGAAAAGCAAATGCGCATTTGGGAGCATTTCCTTGCTTTTCCCATGGTTCCACGGCGAGCATTCCTCTATCTGCGCATGTGCAAGAAGATCATTTCTAGTACATTTACGGGCTTTTCTCACTTGTGTGTGAACATTAAATGCGCTTACTGTAATTTCGCAATTAAGGTAATTACGTGTGAAAGCCATTTGCGGAATCAAGGTTTATTTTCGGTTTATTTTTGGAATGCCTCATTTCCACTTTATTATTGCTTTCTGGCCCACGTGTGATAACGTCCATAGCCTTTATTTTTTGGAAGGGATGTCCATGCAGGGATTTCTTTGTAGAATGCAAATGTAAGTAAGGCAGATTTTGGATGAGACCATGAGAATCTGTACAGCAATGCTCTGGATTAGAGGAAACATACAATTCATCCTGAATGCTGCTTTTCTCGAAAAAAGAGCAACCTGAATGTATAGCTTTTGTGTTATCTAGCTCAACATTCTCATTTCTCTGTCCGTTATTTAACCAAATATCCCTTGAAGAGCAAGGACGGACCTTGTGCAAACAGCACCAGTTGCTTCAGGTGTGATTTAAAAGGATGCTTCTCTTTGAAGAGGAAACAGATGTGATGAAGTGGCATCCACGCAGCCAGAGATATGGACCGTTCCAGGTTTAATTTGGTCATTAACCAGGAACGGCGGGGAGCAAAGTCCTCCGTTTTGTTTGCGGAAACCTCCAGAGTCAGCAGCTCGGCTCTCTTGACAAGGAAAAATAATTAGCAAGGAACTTTAATTAAGAGATAACAGATGAGTGCTAAAGGACTTCCAGTTAATCACAGTGAGACACTCGGCAGTTCGATTTCTATTTACTTCAGTGGCTAAGCCAGAGGGGCCTTCCTCTTGGAAAACGGGGGACCTGGCTCTTGCTCTGTTTTGCTGGGGAGGATGCCATTCATTTGCTGTCCTTCTCCATCACTGGTGAAGGATGGCAGCTTCCTGCAAGGTCCTTCTCCCTTGGAGATATTGCAGGAGAGCCAGTGGAGAATGATGTTGGCTGGCATTGTGTGGGTCAAAAAGAGAAGAGCAAATCACGCCTGAACTCTCCCTAGAAGTCAATACAACTCAAGAGAGGCCATCATACTTGGAATGTATCATGAGAAAACAGGACCTTCTAGAAAAAATGGCCATGCTTGGTGAAGTGGAGAGCAGTAGGAAAAGAGGGAGACCGCACTAGCGATGCATTGATTGAAGGTCCATTTGCAGTGCAGAATGAATGCAGGTTGACACCACTTTCAGTGGTGCAATACCACCCAATGGATCATAGAAACAAAGAGTTGGAAGAGACCACAAGGGCCATCCAGTCCAACCCCCTGCCATGCAGGAACTCAAAATCAAACCATCTGGAGTCCTGGGATTACAAATTCCTTAGCCTTCTCTGCCAAAGAGTGCTGGTGCCTTGCAAAACTACAAATCCCAGGATTCTGTAGGATGGAGCCATGACTGTTAAAGTGGTGTCAAACGCATTATTTATACAGGCAACCTTTCCCCTTTAAGGGCCGAGGGACTTCAGCTCCCAGAATCCCAGGAGCTATTGGCCAACATTGGACTATTGGCCAACATGGCTGAGGCTTCTGGGAGCTGAAGTCCCTCGGCCCTTAAAGGGGAAAAAAGGTTGCCTACCTCTGGTGTAGAGGCACCCTCAATCAAGAAAGCCACGGCTACCCTGAGTTTGCAAGACCTGAGCAGGCCAGCTGGTGACAGGGTTGCTATACGTCAAAGCCGACTTGACAGCAAATAAGAAGGAGCAGGAGGAAGAGGAGGAGGACAGGGAGAACAAATCAAGCCTGAACTCTCCCTAGACGCCACAATGACTAAATGGAAGCTATCAAACTGTGGACATATCATGAGACAGTGTGACTCACTAGACAAGATGATAATGCTGGGTAAAATGGAAGTCAACAGGAAAAGAGAGAGAGAGAGACCGCTCTACGGATGAATTGATTCAATCAAGGAAGCCATGGACCTGAGTTTGCAAGACCTGAGAAGGGCTTTGGAGGACCAGAGCTCTTGGAAGTCTCACATTCATAGGGTTGCCATATGTCAAAATTGTGACCTTGGGGAAGTCACACTCTTTCAGCCTCAGAGGAAGAGAAATGCAAACCCTCAATGAACAAATCTTGCTAAGACAATGATAGAATCACCGTAAATCTGAAACAACTTGGAGGCACACAACGACAAGGAGGAAAGTGAGCAAAATCCAAGCCTGCACCAGAGACCAGATGTTTTCAGTGGAGGCACTGGAGGCCAGCTGTTCCTTAAATCAGCTCCAGCCCACCGCTGAACCATACTAAAGTTTTAATGTAGGCAAGCCCTCAGTGGGACAATCCATTGGAAGAAATCAGTTAAGGAGGAAATATTGCAGAGCAATTCCAGCGTGGTGCCTTTGACGTCAGCCAGGAGAGGTAAGAATATATGACTCCCATGAAGGAGGAGGAAAAGAGGGGGCCTCAGCTGAGACAACATTTTCCTTCATGGGAGCAGCTCTGGAATGTGTTCTGTGGAGGTAGAATAGTAAATTCTGCAGGTACAATGGAAACAACCATATCTGGCTGAGAGCAATGAAGTGAAAAGTCTGGAAACCACCAAGCCCTACAAGGAGAGACTTAGGAGTTTATTGCATGTGGTTTTCAGCCCAATCCGTGCA
>CM034703.1:1870230-1882413 GCA_020142125.1 Phrynosoma platyrhinos
ATTATGTCACCTCCCCATCTTCTCTACTACAAGCTAAAGATCCCCAGCTCCCGAAGCTGTTCCTCCTAGGGCTTGGTGATTTCCAGACCTTTGACTATCTCAGTTGCCTTCCTCTGGGTATGTCAGTATCAAATTGGAGCATGGGGACTGCAGGAGTTGAGGTCTAAAGTACCAGGAGGAACCAAGGGCTCCCCATTTCTGCAGTAAAGTGTGTGGTGTTGCGTCTTGTCAGTTTGCAACACCTTCCTTCCATTTATGCACCTTGTGCATGAGCATTAAAGACTGCATTAGTCACCCCAGCCCAAACCTTTCAACTCATGCTATTGTCATCTTTAATTTGCCACAATTCAACATTCAGTAATTCTGGAGTGTTTTATCTCCTTCTAATCCAGCCCTTAGATAGATTTCATCCTTTGCTGCCATGCTTCTAAAAACAAAGCATGGTTGTAGCTTTGGCCATTGCAATTATTTTATTACTGTAAGCTGCCTCATAAAAGATGCTTGATCAATCTTGATGGAAAGATAGTTAACCAAGCCACCCTCGTCTTTGGAGGTCTATGGATGCATCTCCACTTAGAAATAACACAGTTTGACACCACTTCAAGTGATGTAGCTCCATCCTATGGTATCTTAGGATTTGTAGTCATACAAGGTCTCCAGCCTTCTCTACCAAAGTGTGCTTGTGCCTTGCAAAACTACAAATCCCAGGATTCTGTAGGATACAGCCATGGCAGTTAAAGTGGTGTCAAACTATTATTTCTCCAGTGTAGATGCAATAAACGTCTGCATGTGTCACTAACAGGATGCCAGTCACAAAGCTGAATTGAGATGTTTTCTATGCTGACTAGGGTCTCAGATGCATTGGTCTTCAATTGGACTTCTGGCTAACTCACTTCCCTTGGCTACAGTCCCACTTTCCGTTGTACCATCTTAGACATATGTCAAGATATGATCAGGCCACCATGTGGCCAATAGTTCACTGGCTATCCTGTTCATGAAATAGGAGGAATCCTGAATCAAAGGCTTTCATGGCCAGCATCCATAGTTTTTTGTGGGTTTTTCGGGCTGTGTGGTCATATTCTAGAAGAGTTTCTTTCTGACGTTTCACCAGCATCTGTCTCTGAAGATGCCAGCCACAGATGCTGGTGAAATGTCAGAAAGAAACTCTTCTAGAACATGGCCACACAGCCCGAAAAACCCACAAAAAACTAAGGAGGAATCCTGTTTGTGTCTTATGCATGTGTAAGTCCCTCCAAAGAAGCAACTGGACATTTTGTCTGATGCTGAATGGCCATATCTAAATCAAGGTTGTAGAAACAAAGATCTGCATCCGGTGTCCTTTTGCATAGAACTACATTTTGCATTGATGGATGTACACACTGATAAAGCTGCCCAATGATACATCTGCACACTGATTAGTGCCTGGATGTGCACTGCAAATGTGCACCAATGCATAAGCAATGCACATCTAGTTGTGCTACACTGCAATTCAGTAAGGAGGCAATGTGGCACAGCTGCCACATAACTTTGTGACTGGCATCCTGTTAGTGCCACATGCAGATGTATGTTGCCCTGTACATGAGAGCAATTTGTTTAGAAAATGCACAGTGGGCTTTCCAACCGACAATAGTGTACCTGGAGTTGTGCATGTGGGACCATTGCACATACAACACCCATTAAATTATGCAAATCAGCATGGATATGTGTATTGACTGCTGTCCAGTGCACATTGCAACTGCACAATGAGTTGTCAGCGATGTGTGCTAATCATAGACCCATATATACTGCTTAATGGTCTTATTTGGTATAGTGGTTGCAAAGTGTGAATTTTCCAGCAGATAGTTCATATTCACCAACATTTCACAGATGCAAACTGGGACACATGTGGCCAAGCAACATCAGAGTATGGTCAAAATGGCCAATTATTAATGAAGAAGAACCCACAAGTAGGAGAGACTGCGGCAATTTGTTTTGCCCACACCTCTCGGGAAGGACAAGATTCTGCCCTCTGACTTCTCATCTCCCCAGGGTTGAGCTCATGGAGTGCAAATGACTTTTGCACTTTGATCTAAGTTTGCAACAATTAAAGTAAGCTGGGAAGAAAGGGGGAAAGCAGGAGGAGGAGAGAGAAACGGGGACATTTTAAAAGCAGCTGAAAAGTGGGATGGCAGAGGATTAACCAGGATGGTTCCTGCTGTACCTGGAGAGTTGGAGGGTATGATATTTATGTTGTACTGAAGCAATGTAGACTCTTGTATTGTGAGTGTAAAATCTGATGTAGGATCTTGGATGGTTTGTCCACGAGAGTGCTCATATTTATTTTTAAAGACAGAAATGCACAGAACTTGCAAAAACTTGCGGAATAACCAAGCTAGGGCAAGCTCTTCCTTTCCTCCCTCCTAAGTGCTAATGAAGCCTAGAAGGATGTAAAACACTCTCCCATCTTTCCTTTAATAGTTCTCCTGTGTCTCATCGCTTTATTCCGGGAGCCACAGAAGAGCTGCAGCATGGAGGAGGCATCCTCCTGTCCCCTTTAGCTATTCAGCTGGAAGAGGCTTGGGGCATGTGCCGTGAAAGTTAATTCCACATTTATGGGGGAGTCTCTTGATGGGAAGGGACAATTGGGAGACCAGACAAATATGCTGTTGTCACAAGCGATAAGCTGTTCACAAGGCATACCTCTCCCCCTCAATGCTCCTAGTTGGCACGGAGGAGCAGTTATGAGGAGGGATCCTATGATTTCTCAGCAAATATATATTGGGGAGGGAAGGAGGCGTCCTATTGAATGTGAAGGGGGGTACAGTAAAGGTGCAGAGATGATTTGTAAATGATTTTAATTGCTGTAAGCTGCCCTGATTGTTTTAACAGAGGGGCAGGGTATAAATTATTATTATTATTATTATTATTATTATTATTATTATTATTATTATAAGAATTCTGCCAGCCAATGACATTTTCCTTCAGTACAAAATATCTAGCACTGTAGTAACACACACTTCAGCTGTCCTGATTGGTAGGAGCAATCCCCATCGATCAATCCTTTCAAATCCCACTTTTCAGCAGTTTTTAAAATGTCTCAGTTTCTCTCTCCTCTTCCTACTTTCCTCCTTTGTCTTCAGTTTACTTCCATTGGTGCAAACAGAGTCCAAAATGCAAAAGTCGTTTGGACTCCATTAATTCCCAGGAAGCTCAGGCCAAAGCAAACTGCTGCAGCTTCTCCTAGTTTGTCTGTTCTACTTTTTTTTTTTTGCATTTTTTTTGCAATTTTGACCACTCTCTGATGTTGCTTGGCTACATATATCTCAGCTTGCATCTGTGAAATGTTGGAGAGCAGAAACTTAAAACTTCAGTGAAGCATTTAGGAATGCAGTTTATGAATTGTTAAAAAAAAGAAGAGGATACAGTAGAATCCTGTAAAATTCCAACACTAAGGATGCACCTCCACTGTTTGTAGAAACAATGCACTTTGACACCACATTAAGTGGTGTAGCTCCATCCTATGGTATCTTAGGATTTCTAGTTTCACAAGGTTTTTAGTCTTCTCTACCAAAGCGTGCTGGTGCCTTGCAGAACTACAAATCCCAGGATTCTGTAGGATGGATCAAGGGCAGTTAAAGTGATGTGGTAAACGTCCTAAAAGTATGCATGTATAAGGAAGCAGCGGTGTCACTGGCCCTGGATGGGGCTTCACCAAGGAGGCATGGGAAACTCAGGACAAGTGTGTGCGTGCGTGCCCACCCCTCCCTGCCGTGCCCCCATCCTTGCCGCCATCCCTTTCTCTTCAGAGGAGAAGGAGATGGTGGCAAGGAGCTGGGAGAAGTGAGCGCACCTCCCGACAGTCCTTGCTGCTCCCTTCTCCTCGGGGAAGAAGGCGGCAGCGGCAAGGAGGTGCTGGGGGCATGCGTGCATGCTTAGCCTGGCTCCTTGAGGCCATCCTTTTCTCCTCCCAGCAGTCCTTAGCACTGCTCCCTTCTCCTTGAGGAAGGATGAGGCAGTGGCAAGGAATTGGGGAAGTGCATGCGCTCCCTGGCCTTCCTTGTCACCCTCTTCCTCCTCTTCAGGGGAGATAGGGGCAGTGGCAAGGACGGATGCATGCGCATGCCTCCCGGCAGTCCTTCTCACTGTCCCCTTCTCTACAGGGGAGAAGACAGTGGCGGCAAGGAAAAGCTGGGGCATGCACTGTGTGCATATGCTCAGCCTGGGTCCTTGCTGACAGCCCATTCTCCCCTGAGAAAGAGGCAGCAGCAAGGATGGGGAAGGGCAGGGGGCATGCAACATGGTGTCACCCCCCTCTGGGGTGTCACCCGGTGTGATCTGAACCCCTCGTACCCCCCTAGTGACCCTAGTTCAAGGAAGCCTTCACATGCATGTGTGCTGGGTCTGCTGCAGGACTCACTTTCGGTGCCTCCTACAGCTGTGTGTGAAAATTCATCCTCAGCTTTGATGCAGGAGGCGACTCCATAAAAAAAGCACACAATGCTTCATCAGAGAAAATTTAGTCCTCTTGGTTTTTGACAGTAACATCTCCGAAGGAGTTTCAAGTGGACCGTTTCAGCACAGGTTTGCAGAGAAATCAGATATGATGAGCCGTTCAAAGCATTATCGTCAGATGACTTGCATAATGTGCATTCAAATCCAGGTTACTGTTACTGAATGCACACAATTATTTTGGCATGTGAAAAAATACTGCATTTAAAAATGAAATTGCCTTTTTTGGGGGAAACTTCACAAGGTATGTTGTAATTAAAATGCATTAATTGGTGGGTCATTTTTGTCATGACCTATGAAACTCCTCCACCACCGAAACCTCTCTTATAGTGACCAGTGGCCAAACTTTTCTGCTTTTTCAATTTTTGCCTCTGTTTCCCTACTACCCAGTAAAAACTGTCTTGTTGCACCCTTGTAGGACTGCTTACCTGACTCCAAGATGGAGGCGGTGTTGACAGGAGCAAGACACAAGCTTGGGGTGGATCTACACTGTACAAATCATGCAGTTTAAGTGCTGTCATAATGCACTTTAAGTGCTGTAGCTCCATCCTAGGAAATCCTGGGATCTGTAGTTTTACAAGGCCTTTAGTCTTCTCTCCCAAAGAGTGCTGGTGCCTCACACAACTACAAATCACAGTATTCTGTAGGATGGAGCTATGGCAGCGAAAGTGGTGTTGAACTGCATTATTTCGACAGTGTCGATGAACCTCCTCACTGTTGAGAAATGACAGAATGCCGAAGCAATCCATTTCTAAGGATATGCCAGCCTGCAGTGCTTCAAAACAAGAACTGCTAGGTTTCTAGCCAGCCAGGAAGTTTCAAAAAATGTGGAGAAAGTTGACGTAGAGGACATGATCTCCCTTCTCACAATGAGGTTCATCCACTGCAGCTGAGGGATGTGCAGTTAAAGACAGAAAAAGGAATAACTTCCTTTTCAAAGAGCGTAGTTAAACAGTGGCACTCACTATTACCAGGTTTAGTGATGGCTTCCAACTTGGGTAGTCTGGGGAAAAAAAGGTCTTAGGGAAATCCACCTAAATTATGGCCATTGATGGCTACTAGTCAGAATATAGATCAGCTCCAGGGTTAGAGGCAGAATGTCTCTGTGTCAGTTACTAGAGATTGCAAGATGAAAGGTGTAACTGCACTCGTGTTAGACAACTAGTTGGCTAAGGGGCAAGCAATATATTGGACTAAAAAGGCGGGTTTTGGGGGGTTGCAGACTGCCAGAAATAGTGCAAATTGAGTCCACTTTTAGGGTTAGGGTTAGGGCTAGGGAATCATGGGAACTGTATTTTATTGTGGCACCAGAGCTCTCTGACAGAGAAGGCTCGATGTCTCAGAAAAAAACCCCAGCAACAATTCCCATGATTCCCCAGTACTAACCCTAACCCTTAATGTGGGCTCAATTTGCACTATTTCTGGCAGTCTGCAACCCCTTTTAGTTTTAACCACCATGTCTTTTTTTATTCACAAATAAAATGAAATAACGAACCAAAAAGCAATGAACCATCAAATAGTTCTAAGAATCTAATGGCCATGAACCTACATCAGGACCAAATAACATAAATCTCAGCATGTCAGAGTTGCTCATTAATGATGCTTCACAACCTTTGGTGTTGAGTGTGAGCCCTCAGCAATTCCATCAACACTCAAAATGTGGGACTGCCTGCATAACCAAATGCACATGTGCAAGGCAACTCCAACTTATGGCAACCCCAAGGTTTCATAAGGTTTCTTGGCAAGATTTGTTTAGAGGTGCTTTGCAATTGCCTGCTTGTGAAGCTGAGAGATAGTGCGGCTTGCGCAAGATCAGCCAATGGGTTTCCATGGCCTAGTGGGGATTCAAATCCCAATCTCCTAGAATCCTAGTCTGACACTGGCTCCAGTATGGCAACCCATTCCTAGGGTTTTCTTGGCCAGATTTCTACAAAGGAGGTTTGCCATTGCCTTCCTCTTGGGTGGAGAGAGTCTGACTTGCCCAAGCCAGCGGGTACCAGGGCTGAGTGAGGATTCGAACTAGTCCACTAGTCCACTCAAACCAGTACACCAAAATGTTTGCAGGATGGTGACCCTATCTAGCCCCTGCCCTGTCTAGCTTTGTTCAGAGGAGGTTTGCCATTGCCTTCCTTTGAGGACTGGAGAGTGTGGCTTGCCCAAGGTTTCCCGTATCTGAGAGAAGATTTGAACCCTGGTCTCCCATAGCCCAACACACAAACCATTTGGGTCTCCTGACCAAATTTCTTCAGAGGAGGTTTCCCATTGCTTTCCTCTGAGGCTTAAAGAGTGTGACTTGCCCAATGGGTTTCCAGGACTGGGCAGGGACTCAAACTCTAGTCTCCTGAAATCCTAGTTCAATACTCAAACCATTACACCATCTTTACACCAAGGAGACTTGATGGTGCAGTGGTTAGATGCCACAACATTGTGAGTTCAGTCCCAGAGGGCTCCAGCTTGACTCAGGCTTCCATCCTTCCTTCTTTAAGAAGGCAGTGAAGACGGATCTCTTCCGGCAGGCCTTCCCGGAATAACACCTTTCCGGAATATATCTGCCCAGGGAGATGAGTTTTTCAGCTTACTATTTTGCTTATTGCGTGTGATCGCTTTGTCTTGGTTTTTATTGTTTTTATTGCTTATGGCATTTTAATCCTTTCTTGTTTAATCTTGTTTTAAGGGGTTGGGAGGCTGGGACTAGGGGAGTGGGGATGTTTTTAACTTTGTTTGTTTTAATGCTGTAACCCGCCTCGATTGTTGGGCAGAGGGGCGGGCTATAAATAAAAATTATTATTATTATTATTATTATTATTATTATTATTATTATTATTCCGTAGGTCGGTAAAATGAATACCCAACTTGTTGGGGGCAACTAGCTTACAGATTGTAAACCACTTAGAGAGCTTTGAAATGTAAAGGGCTACTGCTATTGCTACACTATTCTGCTTCGCCACGCATCAGCTACAAATACCAATGATTTTTCTAGTACCAAGTAAATCAAAATTAATTAAAATATCCAGTGCCTTCCAACCTCTGGCTTTATGGTGTAGAATTATAAGGGCCTATCAGCAGTTGGGTGGCAAGTTCTACCTTCATCCAATTTCCAAGAAGAGCTTGCATGGTGGACTGGACATCCCTTTGAAGCAAAAGAGTCTCCAGAGGAAGGCGACTAAAATGGCAAAAGGTCCGGAAACCACCAAGCCCTATGAGGAGAGACTTAGGGAGCTGGGTATGTTTAGCCTGGAGAAGAGCAGTGACATGGTGACCATGTTGAAATATTTGAAGGTATGTCATATTGAGGATGGAGCAAGCTCTGTCGGGGATGCTTTGATTGGGAGTTCATGCATGGCAGGGGGTTGGACTGGATGGCCCTTGTGGTCTCTTCCAACTCTATGATTCTATGACTCTATGTTTTCTGTTCCAGAGACTAGGGAGTTATTCACACTGTGAAAATAATCCAGGATGAATCTGGTTTGAATCTCCGTTGTTCACATACATTCTGAATGCGCCCAATTAAGTTTTTTGGGGGGCTGCCACTAAATCCAGGATAACTGATATCAGGGTTTTCTCCAAGTTTTAAAAAAGATACACACTGTTGGTAGTGTGAATACATGTAAGTGATGCAAAAAGGCCCTGGGATAAAAACGCTGCATGCTTTTAACATGTTCTGAATGCATTCACATTGTTGCCTTCATCTTTATTTGAGTAATGGCATATATGAGCAACAGAATTTGCAGAGATGCGCATTGATGCGGTTCCATAGTGTGAATAACAAACCCAGAATGCGCGAATGCGATGATTCACATCATCGCACACACACACAAAAAGACATCTGAAGGACCCCTAGGGCATGGAGCGATGGGTCCAACCAACAGTAAAAGAGATCCCATCAAAACCTTAGGAAGAACATCCTGATGGAAAGAGCTGTTTGACGGTGGAAGATGCTCCCTTGAGGGTGGTGAAGTCTCCTTCTTTGGAGGCTTTCAAACAGAGGCTGGATCGCCATCCATCACAGGGAGGGCTTTGATGGTGTCTTCCTGCATGGCAGAGGATTGGTCTGGTCGGCACTTGGGTGCCCATCCAACCCTACGACTGTCTTTCCTATTCTTTCCATTTTCCTTTCCACCTTCGCTCTTGCTCGCTCTCCCTTCTCCATCCTTGCAGACCAGTCAAGGGGAGATGGAGTGAGAAAGAGAGAAAGAGAAGCATTGGGCCTGTCTGTCTTTGATGCTGCACAGGATATATGCAGGTCTGGAATGGAGGCAGCTGCCTCAAGCCTTTTTCCTCTGGAGGCCCATTTGGGAGAGGGTGAGAGAGAGTCCTGTTTCCCCTCCTGGCCGGGGGAAGCCGTAAACCAAAAGGAACATTAAGCAGACCAGACCCGCTTTTCCCCCTTTGCCTTTCTTCACAAACACCTCCAGGTTGCTCCTCGGGACGCTGTCCCCGGAGCAGCGGCTGGGATTTCGGACGTGTTGACGGGACCCCGGCGTCCCGTTATTCCTCGGTTGTGAGTGCAGGACGAGCGCTTGAAGAGATCTGGTTTCTAGTAGGAAACGGCTGCGAAACCTACCCTAGGATTACCTAATCCAGGGGTAGGCAACCTTTCCCTTTTAAGGGCCGAGGGACTTCATCTCCCAGAATCCCAGGAGCTATTGGCCAACATGGAACTATTGGCCAACATGGCTGAGGCTTCAGGGAGCTGAAGTCCCTCGGCCCTTAAAGGGGACAGGTTGCCTACCCCTGACCTAATCCATCTATTTTGGGGATGGATGGATGCAAGGACTATCAGAGAGATGGTCCATTGCCTCAGGCTTGACTGTATGCATTAGATTTTAGGGAGGGTAAAAGGGTGCCTGGGTAGCAGACTGTTTATGGTACTTTGGATCACAATCCCCATAATCCCCAGGTTGATTGGGGTTTATGGGAACACTGGAGTATGGTCAGCACCAACATCAGAAAAGGTTGGTGCCAGACTATCTAAAGGACCATATTGCCAAGTACAGTTGGCCCTCCACATTTACGGCTTTGACGTTTGCAGATTTAATTATTTGTGGTTTTGATTAATATGCTCTCTCTAGGAATCTCTAGGTCCTCCAGCACAACTGACCACAGAGTTGCGCTGGAGAATCTAGACGTTCTTAGAGAAAACACTTCTCTAGGCATTTGTAGGTCCTCCAGCATGATTGTGATCAACTTCTGGCAGATGTTGACCACAGAGTTTCACTGGAGGACCTGGAGATTTCCAGAGAGGTGTTCTCTCAAGTAAAAAGAGTAGTGTTATTCTTATTTCCAGTTTTTGAGCATTCATGGGGGTCCTTCAGCTCTAACCCCAGCGAATGTTGAGGGACCACTCTCAGCTGTTAACATGAAAACTCAGGGAAGCTAAGAGGGCATTAGTGTGGCAGACTGTTTAGAGTACTTTGGATCACAATCCCCATAATCCCATAATCCACGGGTCAGATTGAGGTTTATGGGGACTCCAAAACATCTAGAGTATGATAGGGAGTATGCCTTTAGGTCAGTGCCAATGGCAGACTTAGGGTGCATCTACATGGTAGATTCAATGCAGTTTGACACTACTTTAAATGCTGTAGCTCCATCCTAGGGAATTCTGGGATGTTTAGTTTCAAAAATAGTTTGCCTTCTCTGCCAAAGAGGGCTGGTGCCTCACTAAACTACAAATCCTAGGATTCTGTAGGATGGAGCCATGGCAATTCAAGTGCAGCTTGAGTCATGAAATGGTCCAGACTGAAGCTGTATCTGCACTGCAGAATGAATGCAGTTTGACACCGCTTTAACTGCTATGGCTCAATGCTATGGATTTTGGGGATTTGTAATGTTTTTTGTGAGCTATCTTGTCTATTCTCTCGGAGAGCTCTGATGCCACCACAAACTAGAAATCCCAGGATTCCATGGGATGGAGCGGTGACAATTAAAGTGGTGTCAAACTGTATTCATTATGCAGTGCAGATGCAGCCTGTGTTATCATCCGTCAGGCTGATGATAGCCTTGTTCAGCCCTGGCCCTCAAATTCTGGAACTGGTGTCTTATTGTCTGGTGCAAGAGATACAGGGAAGCAACCCTTTTCTCCAAGCTAGCAAGACCTCTGCCTTCCCTCGGGCACCAATTTTGTGATGAGATTTGGCTTTACTGCCAACTCTCTCTTTGAATTTGTCCCAAGTAGAACATTTGATTGTTATTGCTAAGATCTTGCTTGTCTTGGGTGTTTCTCTTTCAGGGTAACCTGTTTAGAGACCAAACTACTGAAAAGCAGGTTATACTGCTCAATAAACAGAAATAAATTGAGGAGACGCGCCAGGAACGCACACACATGGCTAAATCAGATTGAGCTCAGCAGCATAGCTAGGCTAAAATGGTCATGTTTGTCTTCTCATTAGCCCTAAAAAAAAGACTGTCAAGTTTATGATCCCTTTTACTGGGCAGGAAGATAAACACAAATTGCCCAAATCTTCCAAAAAGGGATTGGAACTTGGCTTCCTTCAGTTTCCTTGAGAATCACAGCTCACTTCCAACAAATTGTGCAACTCCTATCATCCAAACTTTTCACAGATGAAAACTGGGACACGTGTGGCCAAGCAACCTCTGAGTGTGGGCAAGAATGCAAAGGTTATTTGTGAAAAAGATAACAGAAGCTAGGAAATTTCATCCCTTCTCTGCTCCCCCTTCCTCTCGGGTGTGGAGGAGTCTCCTTCTTTGGAGGTCTTTCAACAGAGGCTGGATGGCCATCTGTCGGGGATGCTTTGATTTTGAGTTCCCGCATGGCAGAATGGGGTTGGAGTGGATGGCCCTTGGGGTCTCTTCCAACTCTAGGATTCTATGTTTCTATGAGTTCAAACCATTTCTTGCATTAAGACTGCAGTTTGCAACAATATGCAATATGCTGAGGACAAAGATGGATGCAGTGGCTCAAGTGGTTAAGACGCTGACTCTGTGGATTGCAAAATTGGCCGGTTGGCAGTTCGAGGCCCAGGTGCTGAATGAGGGGGTGAGCTCCCATCACTAGTCCCAGCTACTGCCAACCTTGCAGTTCGAAAGCATGCAAATGCAAGTAGATAAATAGGTACCACTTCTCAATGGGAAGGTAAACAGCGTTCTGTGCATTCATGCTGGCCATATGATCACAGAGTAGTCTCTGACAATGCTAGCTCTTTGGCTTAGGAACGGAGATGAGCACCACCTCCTATGGTTGGACATGACTTGGCAACCTTGTCAATGGGGAATACCTTTACCTTTACCTAAAAAGGGAAAGCAGGAGGAGAAGAGGATGAATGTGGGATGGGGGACATGTGGCTTGATAACAGTGCATGTGAAAGAGATCTAGGGGTCCTAATAGACTGCAGCTTGAACATGGGTCAACAGTGTTCATGCAGCAGCCAGAAAGGCCAATGCAGTTCTAGGCTGCATCAATAGAAGTATAGTGGCTAGATTAAGGGAAGTAACAGTGCCACTCTATTCTGCTTTGGTCAGGCCTCACCTGGAATAATCCTGTGTCCAATTCTGGGCACCACAATTCCAAATGGATGTTGAGAAACTGGAGTATGTCCAGAGGAGGGAGACCAAAATGGTGGTGGGTCTGGGAACCATGCTCTATGACAGTGGTTCTCAACCTTGGGGTCGCGACCCCAGCGGGGTTCGAACGACCAAAACACAGGGGTCGCCTAAAGCCCTTACTTCTGAGGG
>CM034703.1:1886648-1900580 GCA_020142125.1 Phrynosoma platyrhinos
GGGGGGGGGGCGGTGAGGACATTTGACCACAAAAGAAATCTGTCCAAAGGCAGCTAGAATTTCAGTTCCTCTGTGAAATGTTCCATTTGTTCGGGGAATTTCAACACCCCCCCTCCACCACCACCCCCCTTTCGCCCTTTCCTTTCCTGGTGTTTAATTTTAAAACATGTCGTCGTGACTTTTCATATTACTCTTCTTGTTCCAAATGAGACTTCCAGAGCCTCACTTAAACCCTTTCTCTTGCTGCGGCTGGAGAAACCCAAAGAGTCAAGCAATTTCCACGCCATCCCATCCCTATCTCAACGTTAGGAAAATGTACCGCAGTTCTGCAAAGTTCAGTGTTGTTTAAGCACACGCTCAACGTCAAACATTTGTCTGTTGTTGCTGTTGTGTGCCTTCGAGTCTTTTCCGACTTATGGTGACCTTGTTAAGGGAAGCCTATCACAGGTTTTTCTTGGCAAGATTTGTTCAGATGGAGTTTGCCTTTGCCTTCCACTGAAGCTGAGAGAGTTTGACTTGCCCAAGGTCACCCAGTGGCTTCCCATTGCTGAGCAGAGATTCAAACCTTGCTCTCCAGAATCCTAATTCAATGCTCAAACCAAGTGGGTTTAAAATCCAGCCTAGGAGTAACTTTTTGCAGCAGATATCAGGCAAAACCTTTTAAAAATAATCTCTACAGGTTCTGCTATTTTAAAAGCTTATGCTTTTAAAACAACATAAAGGCTAGGATCCTGTTTCTTTTTTAAAGGCAGATGCAAATTCTCCTGTATTTCCCCCCAAATGTGGAATGGCCATATTCCGATCAAAGTTGCAGATGGAGAGTTGAGTATTCAGTCCCCATGATGCCTGGAGGCACACTTAGGCAATGCGGATGGATGTGCATTTTGCATGCAGATGAGCATGCATGTTTGGCTGTGTATTCAGTTGTGCAACATCACAGTTCACTAACTAAGCAAAATATGCATGGCAGGGGGTTCCTGCATGACAGAATGAGGTTGGACTGGATGGCCTTTATGGTCCCTTCCAACTTTATGAGTCTATGGGGGGTTGCAGACTGACAGAAATAGTGCAAATTCAGTCCACTTTTAGGGTTAGGGTTAGGGATAGGGAATCATGGGAACTGTAGTTTATTGTGGCACCAGAGTCCTCTGATAGAGAAGGCTCAATGTCTCAGAAAAAAAACAATTCCCATGACTCCCTAGCACTAACCTTAACCCTAAAAGTGAACTCAATTTGCACTATTTCTGGCAGTCTGCAACCCCCCTAAGATTCTATGAAATGGTGCAACCAGCCTGTGACTCCGTGAGCATAAAGTTATGTTCCTTCTCCACATCAGCCTGAAGTGAAATAATGGCCCAAATAAGTGTGTGGTTCCCCATTTTTCCCAAAGCCTAAGAAATCTGAGGAACAGGGGCTGTAGGATTTCTTCCCTACCCCATGAAACATAACCAGGGCTGCCGCTATGGTGGAAGGGGTCAAAATGGGAACATTGCCCATCCAAATAAGAAATCTGTCTCTCCCCCCACCCCCCGATGAAATGTTCCTTCAGTCCCTGAATTTCTAGTGTTGCAGAAAGTGAGAGATTAAACACTGATCATGCCTCAAATAATTATTATATTTGCCTTCCCTGAGTCACTTTGCCTGCTGTCCCTTATCTTTGGATGCCCAAACTCTATTTTTCAAATACTCAGCTGAAGTTTTAAGTTACTGCAGTGCTAGAAATTGGCAGACTGGTGGAAACATTCATAGAATTGTAGAGTTGGAAAAGAGAATGTCAGGGCATTCAACCCAATTCTGCCATGTAGCAAGACCCAATCCAAGCATTCCAGACAGATGGCCATCCAACCTTCATTTAAAACCCCGCAAAGAAGGAAACTCCACCACTCTCCAAGGCAGCAGCATATTACCCCACTGTCCAGCAGCTCTTACCCTGAGGAGGTTGCTCCTAATTTTAGGTGGAATCTCTTTTCCTGTAGCTTGAATCCATTGCTCTGGGTCCTATTCCTTGGAGCAGCAGAACACAAGCTTGCTCCATTCTCAATTTGATGGTGAGTTCCTGCATGGCAGGGGGTTGGACTGGATGGCCCTTGTGGTCTCTTCCAACTCTAGGATTCTGTGATTCTATGACCTCACTTCCAATATCATATCACCACTTAACCATCCCTTCTCCAGGCTAAACATACCCAGCTCCCTAAGTATCTCCTCAGCGGGCTTTATGGTTTCACAATTTTGGTCACCCTCCTCTGGACACCTTCCAGATTGTCAACATCCTTCTTGAATTGTCGAGATCAGGACTGGACACAGTATTATTCCATGTGGGGCCTGACCAAAGCAGAATACAGTGGTACTATGATTCCCCTCGATCTAGACATTGTACTCCTATTGATGCATCTTAGGACTATATTGGCCTTTTTAGCTGCTGCATTCATTAGGAGGAGAAGCACCATTATGGGTGAGGATTCCCTCCTTTCCAGCTCACTCACTCCCCCAGTAAGCACACCACTGCATGCAATTGTGTGGAGTATAGCAATAACTGTTGGATTTCAGAATATCTATACACTGAGCCCAAAAAGGCTTAACCACAATCTGATGGATAACTAACAGATGGGATTTCTCTGTTGCATGACCTAAGGCAGTTTTCAGAGAGGATTCCCAAATTCCCAAGTAGCAGCTGCTACAAAATGCCAGTGATACCCACTTCTATGGGGTTGGTGTATCCCATGTCAACATGTGTGTGTACAAGAAAGAGTGAATCTACTCCAGGATTTAGTCTGAACTCTATAAGGAAAGTGCTGGACCTATCCGGGGAACAAAGTTCAGCACAGAGGTCCGGCTGAAGCAGAATAGAGCAGCGCAATTACAATTGCCGTTGCAATAAAGAACTCCTTCCTAATGTTTCGGTGGAATTTCCTTTCTTGCAATTTGATCCATTGTTTTGCGGTCGTTGGAGCAGCAGAAGACGAGCCCACACCATCTTTTACAGGACATCCCTCCACATATTTAAACTTGGCTATCATGTCACCCGCTAATCTTCTCTTCTCCAGGCTAAACATACACCGCTCTTTAAGTCACTCCTCATAGGGCTTGATGGTTTCCAGACCTTGGAGCATCTTGACCGCTCTTCTCCAAACACCTTCCAGCTTGTTGCTGGTGTTTCCCTAGGGCAGGCCCATTAGATTCCTCTTCTCCAAATATTTTCCCCTATTTATAGGAATCTGAGGGTTGACACTTCTCTCTCAGAGGTTCTGTTTTGGCTATATGCCTTTCAGCACTTTTCACCTACTTCCTTCAAGGTTTGTTGTTGTGTGCCTCCAAGTCATTTCTGACTTAGGGCAACCCTAAGGCAACCCTATCAAAGGGGTTTCTTGGCAAGTTTTGTCAGAGAGGGGTTTGCCATTTTCTTCCACTGAGGCTGAGAGAGTGTGACTTGTGCAAGGTCACCCACTGCAGTTCCACGGTCAAGCAGGGACTTGAACCCTGGCCTCGAAAGTCATAGTGCAATGCTCAAACCGCTATAGCACATTGGCCCACCAGAAGGAAGTAGAAGAGCAATTTTATGAAACCCTATCAGCCATGACAACTAAGTAGAATATTCTTGTTTAAGTGCAGTCTACCTCTGAGTACCTCTGGGATGGAGAGAATATTCAAAAATATTTGGAAAATTTTTAAGAAAATTGTCCTTCCAGTGTTGAGAAATCTTGATAAGGAGAATACTGGACTGAGGAGAATCTTCACACTTTAGGATTTATACTGTATAAAATTCACATGGGGTTGTTTTGCACAGAAAACAGCATTTTCCATACGGGAAATTATATTTCTGAGTTCAAATATTATTTCCTGCACAGAAAAGGTGGTAACTAGGGATTTATTCAATGTAAAATCTGCACACGGTTAATTTACACTTTCTGCACAGAAAAACAGCATTTGTGTGTGTGTGTGCAGGAAATAATATTTCTGTGCTGAAATATTATTTTCTATGCAGAAAATGTTGCTTGTGACACAGAAAATTTGCTTTCTGTGCAAAACAACCCCTTGCGAATTTTGCACAGGAGCATTCCTGAATTACGAATCTTCTTCATAGTTTTTCAAGACTCTCTTGGAGTGGGAAGAAAATTGCTGGATTTGTCTGTTGCTTCTTTCTATAGTGATGGAATTGTATTTCTGCTGAGGACACAATGCTGGGTTCAAACAATCAGTGTTTGCATCTGTGGTTGCTCTCACACCCTCTTTGTGAATTTTGTGGAAATGCTGAAAAATTCTTCCCAAAATGAGCCTAATTTTATCACTGTAGCTTGAAAGAGTGTCCTTTAGTATTGTAAACTGCAAGTTTGCAGGATTGTAGCTCTAATGCAATGATTCCCAAACTTTGGTCTTCCAGATGTCTTGGACTTCAGCTCCCAGAATTCCTGACTGTTTACCAAACTGGCTGGGACATCTGGGAGTTGAAGTCCAGGCTACCTGATAGACCAAAGTTTGGGAACCACTGCTCTAATGTCTAATGTTTTTTCAGCTCATTGATAGGAAAAGTGTAGAAGTTCCAGGTGTGGAACTCTGGGCTGTCATGAAGCTCCTGTTCCTGCTGAAGAAAACTCCAAAAGGAAATCCATGAGGACATGATGCAAACATTGAGTGACAGGTGTCCATCATACTCAACTGTCAAGAAGTGGCGTGCCAACGTTCAGTGTCAAGATGTTGAGACTAAAGATGCAGCAAAGTCTGGAAAGCTTTCAACAGTGTCAACTCCTGACATTGTTGAGTGTGTTCATGACATGATTTTGGCAGATTGACAAATCTCAGCAAAAACAATTGCTGAGACACTAGAGAAATCCCAAGAACCAATGTAGCATAGTGGTTTGAGTGCTGGACTATGACTCTGGAGACCAGGGTTGGAATCCCTGTTGAACCATGAAATCCACTGAAGGACCATGAGCGAGTCCCACTCTCTCAGCCTCAGAGGATGGCAAACACAACCCCCCCCCTGAAGAAACTTGCCAAGAAAACCCCATGATAGGGTCATCTTGGGCTCGTCATAAGTCAGAAATTACCTGAACGTACACATGAGCAACAGGGATATCCCAGAAATGAATTTGGAGCATGGCTTTGTGGTTGTGGTGTGCCTTCAAGTCCTTTCCTATTGAGGGCCATCCTCAGCTGGGGTTTTCTTGGCAGGATTGGTTGAGGGTTGGGTTTTTGGTGTTTTTTTTTTTGCCATGGCCTTCCCCTGAGGCTGAGAGAGTGTGACTGGGCCAAGGTTACCAAGTGGGTTTCCATAGCCAAGCAGGGATTCAAACCCTGCTCTCCAGAGTCCTAGTCCAACACACAAATCATATTAATGGTTTTTGTATTTTATTAATGTTTTTGGCTTTTAGTTGGTTGTGTCTACCATTTTTCTTGAATGACCTACATTTTGTCCTACATTTCCCTACATTTTGTCCCGGTTTTGTGCAAGAGAATTATGGCAACCCTACATGTGGGTGCCAAAATGTCTGAAAGCTGACCAGAAATAGGTACATCCGAGTTAATTTTGTAGCATTTTGAGCAATCTATTAATAGATATATATATATATATTGGAACAAGTCATCACTGCTGATGAAGTTACATCACATTGATCTAGGACCCAGCAACAGTCTTTGCAGTTGCAAGATTCAGATTCTGATTTAAATCCTGTTGGTAATTCCAAATAGATTAGAGATGTTGAATCCGTGGGATTTACCTGTGTGTTGACCCACTGTTCAACCATTGAGTTTTTAGGCTTACTGTAAATGGGAACATCTCATAGAATTTCAGCCAATGTGGGCTGCAATAAAGCCTCACAGATCCTCACCATTCCCCCTGCTGCATTAGCAATTTACAGTGCAATCCTATCCGTTTCTACTCAGAAATACTTAAGTCCTATTGACTTCATTGGGACTTATCTTCAGAAAACAGCATAACAGCATAGGAGATCGCAGCCTTGCCGGAAACTGAACAGACCTTTCTTCAGAGGAGACCCATAGAAAGGGATAACACTGTTTCAAACTGGTTTATCCCTCTCCCTCTAAACCCTGAGAATTGTCATTCTGCATCTATGGGAAGACTGGGGTTGCATCGACACTACAGAATTCATACAGTTTGACATCGCTTTAACTGCCCTGGCTGAATGCTACGGAATCCTGGGATTTGTAGTTTAGCAAATGAGATATTTCACCTTCTCTCTCAGAGAGTTCCAGTGCCACAACAAACAAGAAATTTGTTTCCATAGGATGGAGCCAGAGCAGTTACAAGTGGTGTCAAACTGCATTATTTCTATGTTGAAGCAGCAGCCTGAGATTGTCTTTATATATATATATGGATTATTTTGCTAAACTAAAGCCTTCCAAGGATTTATTTTTGGGAGATGGGGTGAGTGGTTGTGGGGAGCCAATGTCAGTCTGTGGCCAAAAGCCACAACATTTTTGTAATGGAGAGATGCTATTCCCCTTGCTTTAAAAAAAAATAATACTAGAAGTGAGAAAACATGTTTGAAAACAACTCTCCAGAAAAGAATCCAATGCCAAAATGATATTTTCGATGCAACTCTAAGAACGGCAGCATTTGGAAAACCCAGCCGGCAGATTGCGTTTGCTTGGTGACGATCTGCTCAACCTCCTTCCCAGTTTGTGATTTTACTCTGGGTGAGCAGGAGTTGGGGTGGGGTAGGATTATTTCTGCCATCTTAATCCCAAGAAATCCCATGGATGGATCAACTAAATGGACATCTCTGTTTAAGCTGCCAAAAATATAATTGCAAAAACCTGGCAAACAGGGATGTGAACACGGTTAGAAAGTGCGAGGCAGGCAGACGCTTCAATTTCCTTGCTTATTCCTTCTCCAAAGCTATTTGTTGGGAGTTGAGCTTTATGGAATGTAACATCTCCCTTCTTGGGGTGGAGGGAAAAAGTGAATTAAAACCTTGTTTAATCCAGGAGAACCAGAGGATTGTTAAAGGTGGGTGCACATGCATTAGACTTCCTACTTGGGTGGAACCAAGGAGAGATTAGCTGCCCAGGGAAAAGGTAGATTCTCTCCCCCTGTGCATACTCACTCACAACCCATCATCCACATGGCGACAGTGGTTGGATCGCATGCCATCAGTCTGTGGCTGGCCCTGCCTACATCGCTTCTCTTTTAAATGTGGTGATTTGGCTTCCTCCTAAGAAAGAGACTACTAGGGACTACACTGCAAACATATGATGGCGAATGGAGAGCACCAAGGAATTCCAAAAGAAAATAGTACATGCATCATAGACTACAGCAAAGCCTTTGATTGCGTAGATCATGAAAGGCTATGGAACACCCTTAAAGACATGATGGGAGTGCCAACACATCTGATAGTCCTGATGAGGAATCTGAACTCAGGACAAGAGACTACTGTCAGAACAGAATTCAGAGAAACAGAATGGTTCCCAATTGGCAAAGGAGTTAGACAAGGATGCATCCTATCACACTACTAGTTCAATTTGTATCATACAAAGAGCAAGTTTAGACTAAGAAGAAAGAGTGAAGATAGGAGGAAGGAATATTAGTAATCTGAGATATGCAGATGATACCATACTACCAGCAGAAAACATCACAGACCTAGAGCAACTACTATGGAAGGTAAAGTAAGAAAGTACAAAGGAAGGCTTAATGTTGGACATAAAGAAAACAAAAACAATGACCACAGTGGATCCACATAATCCAACCTAGATAACGAGGAAATTGAAATAGTAAAAGGTTTCCCGTACTTTGGATCGAACATTGACCAGAACATAGATTGCAGTCAAGAAGTCAAAAGAAGACTAGGAATGAGATGGGCAGCTATGAAAGAACTGGACAAGATCACAAAATGTAAATACGTAACTCTGAATGCTAAAGAGAGGATCATCTCAGACACTGTATTCCCCATTCGTATGTATGGATGCAAGAACTGGACAGCAAAGAAAGTAGACATAAAGAAAAATCAACTAATTGGAGATGTGGTGCTAGAGGAGCATGATGCTGAGGATCATGGCTGAGAGGTGATATGATAGCCGTGTTTAAATATTTGAAGGGATGTCATATTGAGGAGGGAACAAGCTTGTTTTCTGCCGCCCCAGAAACTAGGACCCAGAACAACGGATGTAAGCTCCAAGAAAAGAGATTCCACCTCAACATTAGGGGGAACTTTGTGACAGTAAGGGCGGTTCGACAGTGGAACACACTCCCTCAATGGAGATTTTGGTGGAGTCTCCTTCCTTGGAGGTCTTTAAGCAGAAGCTGGATGGCCATCTTTCATAGGGGGTGCTTTGACTGGGAGTTCCTGCATGGCAGGGGGTTGGACTGGATGGCCCTTGTGGTCTCTTCCAACTCTATGATTTTACGATTCTATGATTCTAAGCCTGAAATACTCCTTGAAGCCAAGATGACTAAATTGAGGCAGTCATACTTTGGCCACATCATGAGAAGGCAGGACTCATTGGAAAAGACAATGATGTTGGGACAAATGGAGTGCAGAAGAAAGAGAGGAAAAGCCCATGCCAGATGGATGGACTCCATCAGGGTGGGCACAGGCCTAAATCTACAGGACCTGGGTAGAACAATGGAAGGTGGGAGTGGTGGTGGTCTTGGAGATATGTCATCCATAGGGTCACCATGAGTGACAGAATGGGGTTGGACTGGATTGTCCTTGGGGATCCCTTCCAAAGCCATGATTCTAGGATTCAAGCATACAATTGCTGCAAGGCATCTCGTGTTCTCTTTAGAGATGGATACAGATGGCCTCGACACAATTCTTCCCTTCATTTCTCTCAATTCTGTCAAAGAACTCCAGCAGATAATTGAGCAGCTCCCATCACGGATAATCTAGTACCATGCCATCACACCTCACTGCCTAATTTTGCTATAGATCCCTCCTTAGTGCTCAAAGCAAAGCGCGATCAATGTTAATTAATTAAGGGCTGGAATCTGCCAGCTTCAGTCATACGTGATGCCCAAGGAAGGTTTGCAAATTATGCCTCTTGAGCAGTTTTTTGTCTAACAGCTGTCCCTGTCTATATTTCAGAAAGGCACAGAAGACCCTGGAGCAATTATTTTCCAAAAATTCACAGCCTCTTACTCTGGATCAGTTCAAATCAGGCTTAACCAACACTACTACTACCACCATAGATGTGGTATCATTATACATGTTCAGTATTTTTGAAATTAATATCTGTCCATTGAGTTTTACTACACTATATACACGACTAAGAGACCACTGTTTTGCTGAATTTCATAAGATGGAACAAGGGGCCCTTTCACGCTACACAATGATAGCAGTATAATTCCACTTTAATTGCCCTGGTTCCAACCTAAGGAACCCTGAGATCTGCAGTTTAGGAAAGGGCATATGGTATTCTTTTCCAGTGAGTTCTAGTGCCTACCCAAACTACAAACTCCATCATGCCACAGAATTCAAGACAGAGCAATTTAACAAGGAATCAGAGTGCTATAACTGTGTGGCATGAAAGAATTCCAGGGCTACGTCTGCACTGAAGAAATAAAGCAGTTCGACACGGCTTTTTAACTGCCACGGCTTTGTGCTATGGAATTTTGGGATTTCTAGTGTTGTAAGATATTTAGCCTTCTCTGTCAGAGAGTGTGGATACCACAACCAACCATAAATCCCAGGGTTGCATAGCATTGAGCCGTGGCAGTTAAAATGGTGTCAAACTGCATTATTTCCACAGTGCGAATGCTGCCCATGGCTGTTAAAGTGGGATCATAGCCATATAATTTGGTAGTGTGAAGGGCCCCTCGTCTTTTGTTCCAAGACAGAGAAGGGATGGGAAGCCCGTTGAGCTCCCAGTCCCACCAGAAACATTTATACCACCAGCCAACTGGTCTTGTATTTTTCTACCCACCCCCTTTCCCCCATACGGATATTTTCCGATTCCTTGCAGCCTCAGAACAGAACTCTTAATGCTTAATCCATCATGCTCAGTCAATCACTCCATTACTCAGTCGAATCAATACCTTCACAGTGGGAATACAAGTATGGCTCACTCAGACCAAGATATCCCTGCAGAGTCCTGAGCAAGTCCCAATGGCAGGACCTATGGCCAGTGTCTTGATGGTATCCCAAAATCGACCAACTTGGCAGAAAGCCTGTTGAGTGATGGGAAGGAGAGAAGTAACAGAATATAATCCTGTCCAAACCATGAAGTAATCCTGTACTTTAACCTCAGAGGCAAAGGAGGAATAATACATCAAATAACAAGGGAAGGAGGACCAAATATCCTGCATGATGTTCTCTAGCAGCGCTGGCATATAAATCACGTACGGATGAAATCTTTGCCTGTTTCATCTCAGCAGTTGAGGACCAGTAATTTCTGTAGATTCCCAACCCTGTAGAAGAAGGGTGTTTCCACACTGCAGAAGAAAGCAGTTTGAGACTGCTTTAACTGCCATGACTCTATCCGACAGAATCCTGGGATTTGTAGTTTGGTGAGACACCACAGCTCTCTGACAGACCAGGATGAATGCTGCACCAAACTACAAATCCCAGTATTCCACAGGACGGAGCCGTGGCAGCTAAAGTGGTATCAAACGGCTTTATTTCTGCAGTGTGGCTACACCCAGAGTCTCCTTCAAAACTAACAAAATGAATTTCATCAGGGAGAAATGTAAGGTACTGCACTTAGGGGTAAAAATGAAATGCAATGCACAGGTATAGGATGGAGGACACCTGGCTTGACAACAGTACAGTCAGCCCTCCGTTTTTGTGGGGGACCCATTCTAGACCCCCCCCCCAAAAAACAGAGACTCGCTAATATTTAAGCCCTATAGGTTTGAATGGGGTGCTCCCCATTGATCTTAATAGAGGTTGCCCCTCTGTGAATGCTCAAAACTCAAGTCTAAGAGAACAGAGGGGCGACCGTACATGCAAAAGAGATCTGGCCGTCTTAGTGGACCACAGGCTGAACATGAGTCAACAGTGTGATGCTGCAGCTAAAAAAGGCCAATATGATCCTGTGCTACATCAATAGAAGTTTAGTGTCTAGCCTGAGAGAAGTAATACTGTCACTCTTTTCTGCTTTGGTCAGACCTCATTTGAAATATTGTGTTCAATTCTTGTCACCACAATTCAAGAAGGATGTTGAGAAGCTGGAGCGTGTCCAGAGGAGGGCAACCAAAATGGTGAAAGGTCTGGGAACCATAAAGCCCTATGAGGAACGACTTAGGTAATTGGGTATGTTTAAAAGGTTCGGAGGGAACATGAGAACCCTATTGAAATATTTGAAGGGGCGTCACCTTGAGGATGGAGTGAGCTTGTTTTCTGCTGCTCCAGAGAGTAGGGCATGGAGCAATGGATGCAAGCTCCAGGAAAAGAGATTCCACCTCAACATTAGGAAGACCATGTTAACAGTAAGAGCTTTTTGACAATAGCAGATGCTGCCTCAGAGTGTGTTGGAGTCTCCTTCTTGGAGGTTTTTCAAGAGAGGCTGGATGGCCATCTGTTAGGAGGGCTTTGAGTGGGTCTTCCTGCATGGCAGAAAATGGCTGGCCCCTGGGATTCTCTTCCAAACCTATGATTCTATGAATTATCTTTTTGCTAGACAATGGTTGACTGATCTAAAGTGTTTCCCTCACTTCCAGAGGACACTGATTAATGTTTGTAGTTTGTCTGCCCCTCCGTTTCTGGCACTTGTGTTTAACTGTCTCATCCTCTAGTTTCCCAAGATTATTAAAACCTACTGCAAACTTCTTGCATTGCTGTTTTCAAATATCCTCTACCAAAGATATGTATTCCTGCTCCATAGCAGACAACCAATTCAATTCTGCTGCATAATAGCTCCATGCATTGTAATTTGCATCTGAGTCTTTGAGTCTCGGTAACCCAGCTGCTTCCATTTTAAACAAAATGGCCCTTAACAGAATTTTGACAATGGTCCCTGTAATACTCTCCTCCAACAACATATTTCAAATGAGTAGATTCTCTCCTTTGTCAGCTTTCTCCACTGTCCACCTTTCACAGCCGTGTATGAAAAATTAGAAAAAATAATTTCTTGGATGATCCTGACTTCCCGTATCTTTTTAGTGGTCCATGACATCTATATGGACCTCTTCTCTGGCACATTTCAAATGGGTTTATCTTCTTGCTCTCCATGTTTGCACACCCCAAAATTTTCAAGGGAATTATCCTCTATTCTTTTTCTTTCTTTTTTTTGGGCAAAATAATCGTATTTTCACAGGAAACCATGTGCGTTTCTGCATAGAAGCGTTCCTTGGGACTCTTCAGGATGCTTCCACTATCAAGAGAAAACTGTACAAAGATCTTGCTCCGATATTATTCTTCCCAATAGAGTTTCTTGGGTTTTGGACAACGTTCTTCTCAGCTGAATACTCTTTCCCTTCCTAAGCAAAGCCAAACATGGGCTGCCAAGCAAGTCAGAAGTGAAAAGCAAGGTCCTTCAGCTAACACAGGTTGAGATTAAAGCAAGCTTCCCCGTTCCAGATAAGAAACCTATTTCATGTTACTGAATTATGATTGCAATAGAGAAATGTTATTGCAAAGTGGAGAATATAATGAAGTTCACAACTTGTTCTCGCCCTAGACAATGTGTCTCATGTTGTGTTCATGGTTTTTAACCTTAGGATGTTTAATGTACTTTTATACTGTTTCAGCAAGATGATTTTAATTGTATTTTAATTTTTTTTGTTGCAATTTTAAAAACTGATTTTATCCGTGAACCGCGTTGGGTCCATTTCTGGGAGTAAGGAAGCATAGAAAAATAATACATACATAAATAAAACAAATCTGGCCGAGATGCCGCAAGAAAAAAGTAGTTAATTTTTGTCGGATTGATCACATCTGGGGACACTTTTTGGTGTGTGTGGGGGGGGGGATGCATAAAAAGGTGTGGCTTTCTTAAAAGCACCTATTGCACCAGACAGCCATTTTGTGTAGAAAGTAATGTAATTTGAGAAGAAAATGTAGTGTGACCTTTTCTTTTTTTGCACAATTTTCCCCCCTGAAAAATATTCCTGAAATGTGCAAAAAACAAAAACAAAACATTAACAAATGCAGAAAAAACTCTTATAATCTCAAATAACGGGGGAGGGGGGACTTTGAAATTGTTTTTGTTCTTCTACATAACTAAGCAAACAAACAAACAAACAAACAAACAAAAAACTGCCTCTTTATTACAAAGAAGAAACATCAGGTTCAATCAGGTTGCTGGCAGAATTACCGCAGTGATTTTTGTGGCCTCAACGCACAATTTTGCCTTTGTCTTTATTAAATTTCATTTTATTAATTTCTGCTCAATTTTCTAGTAGCTCTAGGTACGATTGAATTCTGTTCCTCTGCTAGCCACCTCTCTCAGTCTGGCTTCACCTGCAAACTTGAAAAGGATTCTCTCTACCTGTCATATAAATAAATCATTCATAAAAATAAAACATAATGGCCCTTGGACAGAACCTGGAGGCCCTCTCCTCCAGACCTCCTTCCGCTTTGAAGCAGAGCCCTTGATGATGATGCTTTTGAGCCCTGTTTATTCAACCAATTATGGATCCATCTAGCAGTACGTGGCAAGTTTGTATGACTTTTTGATAACCTTTCGTGGCTCAAATGCTGCACTCTGGACGTTTTTGTAAGAATTCTATATGAAGTTGGTTTAGTTGCTTGTCTGATATGGAACTCTGAGCTTCCAACAGCCCTAACTAGAGGGTTTTAAAATTGCGAATTTTGAATTATGAATTTTAAATATGGAGTGAATTTTTCAATATGTATTTGTCTTATCTGTGCCTCTAAATTGATGCTTTGTGTTGGATGTTGTGTGTTTTTAATTAATGTCGTATGTTGTATATTAGTCTGTTGCTCTTCCCCATTTCAATCCATGGGGAGAGGTGGGTCAGAAAGACATAATAATTACAGTGGTACCTCTACTTACGAAATTAATTCGTTCCAGCAG
>CM034703.1:1911481-1922383 GCA_020142125.1 Phrynosoma platyrhinos
AAGCCTTCAACTTCACATTAAACATCCCAGAACTCCTATGGAAAAAAATAATTTGGATGGGGTAGTGGTGCACAAATGCACCAAAACTACTTTGCAGCCACAGTGCTTTTGTGTTACTTCCCATTCCCATAACACATCCCCATGCATTGTTTTAGTCATACAGTAACATAATGTCAGTTCCGATGCACCAGGATTCATCAGTACATCTTGCAGGAGATGGAGTCAAGGAGAAAACTGGCCCTTTCCCCCCTCTCCTGTCACAGATGGAAGTCCATCTAGTACACAACGACAAGCAACTATGGCACATGTGGGCTGCACTCTGTAGACGCTACATCCAAGATTCTACACCAAGGCAATAGAGAAGAAATTTATACACATGGAGTTAGTTATGCTTCAATTGTGTAATGAGGCCTCATTAATGAAAGGCAATGAGTTTTTAACCCAAACTCAGGCACGACTTATGCACAATAACTATTCATGTACATCTTTCATGAAATGTGTATCCACGTAAAACAGCACTTCATGCAATGGTGTCACTAGGATCGGTGTCACCCAATGCAGTAACTCATGGTGTCACCCCCCCACACACTGACCTCTTCCCACCCCACACAATATAGAATCCTTAGTAAGTTTTGTTGTGCGTGCTAATGTTACTTGTAAGTCATAATTCCTGTATATCACTGGATGTAATGGCAATAGCTGTGACATAAACAACTAGCATAATGAAAATTATACCATTTAATTACAATATCATGCGCACAGCCTAAGGAGATTATCCCACCATTCTAATAACCCAGTTTACCTCTTCCTAATTGAAGTCTAATTCAGGAGGCAGCCAGGTCCTATCACAAGGATCTTGCTGCCAAAGCCTCCAAGCGAGTTCAGCCCAGCTCCATCCTGCGTCCCCAGCGCACTTTGGCAGACATTTTTGTTAAGTCAGAAAGCTTCCGATTTCGAAATAAGGCTGCTGAGATGCACTGGGGACCTGGGCTACAGCTGGGCTGGATTTGCCCAGCGGCTTCGGTGGCAAAATCCTTGCAATAGGACCCAGCTACCTCCCAGATTAGACTTCAATTTGGAAGAGGTAAACCAGGTTATTAGAGTAGTGGGATAATCTCCTTTGTATATTTACATGTACATAGCTTCATGTGGTTAAAGTGACAATATGGTAAGAGGTGATGTTTCTAAAGAAAATTTTGAAATAATAATAATAATAATAATAATAATAATAATAATAATATCTTGGGCCTCTTCTTTCTCCTCCCACTGAGCCTTACCCCACTCACACCATCTCTTCCGCTGACCTCCAGCATTTTAAAGGGATGTAGGCAAACACCATATTTCATTTCTGCCCAAAACCAGATGTTTGGGGAGCAGTGATCTTACTCCATTTTTGGGGTGTCGCCTGGTGTGCTCCATACCCTGAGCATCCCTTAGTAGCATCCTTGACTTCATGGACAACCCTGTTTCTACTTCCACAAATGACCTCAAGCATGCATAAAACACCAACAGGATTCCAGAGAATGTGAGTTAATCTAGAGACCAGATTTGAATTTGTGCTTTCTACATCTTACTTTGACACAGGAAAGATCTGCAGGTCTGAGTGTAACAGAGCTTTCCCCTGAATGTGTTCTTCATTGCATTCTTTGCAGAATGTGTCCTTCCATTTGGATGGGAAATCATCCCTTTAGAGGTAGACACACCAGCAATTCCTTCTGTGCATATCGCAATACTTTTAAAATGGCTGTACCTCTTGCAAGGACACTGCCGTCACGTGTTATTTTGAATAAATAAACAGTAAATCAGGGTAGATCAAAACCGTCATAGCAGTTGTATAGGAAATGACCTTCCGTTGAGCACTTTGCTTCATTCGCTCACACGTCCTTGTGATGGTTTTGTGAAATCAATGTTTTCAGAAGAAAAGATGCTTCTTCTGCTTTGAGGGAAAATGTCACCTTGGTTTGGCTAAAAGAAGCCGAAACAAAACACCTCGTGTCTAAATGTTTGATTTCATGTCAATTTGCAGCACTTCAGATGCCTTTCCCAGGCTTGCTTTACCATAAAAAGAGAGAGTGAAGAATAATCTTGTACAAACTTATTCAGATTAAAAGCATCTGTCATCACAATAGAAAACAGAGATGAGTCCTGGTCCTGTTGAAACAGATGAAACGTGTTTTTCAGGATACAAGACGGATCAGGATGGTAGGGAAATGATCCAATATGGGGATGTAACCAGACAACACACAGGCACAAAACCACACACTCACACACCATATCTGAAATATTTCACAGGTGAACACTAGGACACATGCAGTCAAACAACATCAGAGTGTGGCCAAAATGGCAAATGTTATTAATGATGATAAATAAACAAACCAGGAGAGGTTGCAGCAGTTTGCTTTTGCCTGAGCCTCCTGGGAAGGGTATGGTTTTCCTTCTCCTCTCCTTTTCCCATCCTCAGTTGAGTAAACCTTACTAAATAAACTTGCCTGCTGGCAATCTGTTTGTACTGTTCTCATATCCATTTAGATGGTAGATAGGCCATGCCTGTATGCCCTCCAACACTTTACAGATTAAAACTGGGATATGCATGGTCGAGCGACATCAGAAAATGGTCAAGATGGCAAAAGTTATAGATGTGGAATAGCACACAAGCTAGGAGGGGCTGGAGTAGTTTGCTCTTGTCTGAACCTACTGGGAAGGGCAGGATTATGCCCACTCCTCTCCTCTCTCCTCTCTCCCACAAACTACTTTTGCATTTGGAAGTCAGTTTGCAGCAACTGAAGTAAGACCAAGAGAGAAAGTGGGAGGAGGAGAGAGAAACCGGGACATTCTAAAAGCAGCTGCAAAGTGGAACAGCAGAGGATCAACTGGGGCACTCCCTATGAAATTGGCACAGTTGGGGGCTATGACATAACCCTGAAAAGAGATGAAGGTTATCACAATGAAGATATCATCACCCTTCTCCTCCTGCCTGATGCCAGCTTTTACTGAAACTTGACATGATAACTATCCGCAGGTTCCTGGACAACAGGGAAAAAATTCAACACACACATTTCCTTTTGTGACCACTTAAATCTTTCATTTTTAAAATTTAACAATTTTCAGCCCCAGCCCTCCCAGAAAAGAGTGTATGGTAGTGGCTTCAGCATTGAACTATGACTCGGAAACCAGGGTTCAAATCCCAGCTCAGTCATGGAAACCCAATGGCTGCAAACCTTGGACAAGTCACATTCTCTCAGCCTCAAAGGACGGCCATGACAAACCTCCCTCTGAAGAAATGTGCCAAGAAAACGCAATGATAGGGTTGCCATAAGTCGGAAATGACTTGAAAGCACACAACAACAACAACAGACTTCCAGAGAACCCTACAAATTACTCCAACAACATTGTGACTTTTGTCACACACCTTTACAAGCATCAAAATCTCTTTTTTGGGGTGGGGGGAGAACAGACAAAAAACAGACAAAAGTGAAAGTGGAATTGATACCATGAACTTCCAGTCTGGGAAGGAAAATCTTGTTTTGGGGAGAAGAAGATGGCCCCATCCTGGTGAAGCTGATCACCTCTCATGTTCATGGAAAGGGATGCTTCCTTAACCTTTCCAGTCAAAACTGAAGGGACCAGAACCCCAAATCCATCCTCTTGGAAGCCTGCCCCAAGTTCTCCCAAAAATTCAACAAAGATCATGGATGGTGGATCATGGGATGCAAATAGCAAAGTCACAGGAAGAGAGCAGAAAACCAAGGAAGAGAAGAGAAGCATCACATTGGGGAAAAGAACAACAACAGTGACCGCAGATGATTTACGTATCTTTGACGTGGGTAACAAAGACCTCAAAACAGGGAAAGATTTTGTATCCCTGGGCTCAGTCATCAATCAAAATGGAGGCTGCAGTTGAGAAATCGGAATACTTCCTTCATAGAAGGAAGGAGACAAAATCCTGGAGTGTCAAGATAGATCACTGAACACTAAAATTAGGATTGTCCCCTGCCATCGCATTTCGTATAGAGCAAGTCTGAACTCTTCCTACAAGTTGATGAAGGGTGCATTTACACTGTAGAAATAATGCACTTCAACACCACTTTAAGTGCTGTCGTGCCATCCCATGGAGTCCTGGGATCTGTAGGTTTGCAAAGTCTTTAGCCTCTTCTACCCAAGAGTGCTGGTGTCTACACAGCCCAGGATTCTATAGGAGGGAGCCATGGCAGTTGAAGTGGTGTCAAAATGCATTATTTCTACTGTGTAGACGCACCCACTGATACCTGAACCTCACATTATTGACTGTGAAATGTAAGCTGCCATTTTAAGCTGCATCAATAGAAGTATAGTGTCTAGATCAAGAGAAGTAATAGTTCCACTGTATTCTGCTTTGGTCAGGCCTCACCTGGAATAATCCTGTGTCCAGTTCTGGGCACCACAATTCAAAAAGGATGTGGAGAAACTGGAGCGTGTCTAAAGGAGGGCAACTAAAATGGTGAAGGGTCTGGAAACCATGAATCCCTATGAGGAATGACTCAGGGACCTGGGTATGTTTAGCCTGGAGAAGAGATGGTTAAGAAGGGATATGAGGGATTTAAATATTTGAAGGGAGGTCATATTGAGGATGGAGCAAACTTGTTTTCTGCTGCTCCAGAGACTAGGACCCGAAACAATGGATGCAAGCTGCAGGAAAAGAGATTCCACCTCAACATTAGGGGGAACTTCCTGACAGTGAGAGCTGTTCTGTAGTAGAACACACTCCCTCAGAGATTTTGGTGGAGTCTCCTTCCTTGGAGGTCTTTACACAAGAGGCTGGATGGCCATCTGTCGGGGATGCTTTGATTGTGAGTTCCTGCATGGCAGAAGAGGGGTTAGACTGGATGGCCCTTGGGGTCTCTTCCAACTCCATGATTCTATGATTCAGCTGCTGGTCTACAGTTCATAATAATTCATTTCAGTGATGGTACACTGAAGCACTGGAACAGCTGGGTACTCTGCTATGCTTGGCAGGCGCTGCCCCTTTTATGCCAAGTGGAATTAACAATGGCAACTGGATGGGGCAGTCAAAGGGAGGCAAGGACCAACTGGTGTTCAGTCTTTGTCAGGCAGCTGTAAATAAACTATTTTTCTTTTTTAAAAAAGGCTAATTTATAAGTGGATGGGTGTGTTTTCTGTTATAAGCACAAGACAAGCACAGCAATGGCTGAGAGACACAGAATGCATCTACACTGTAGGAATAATGCAGTTTTGACACCACTTTAACTGCCTTGGGTCCATTCTACATAATAACAATAACAACAACAGCAGCATTTATTTGTTTCTTACCCACCTCTACCCATGGACCAAGGTTGAGAACAACAACAGACCAACAAATCCACAACAACAGTTAACAACATGCTTCAAATTAAAAGCACAAAGAAGACACACACGTTTTAAAACAATCCACAGTTAATAGTTTTATGTGGGTATTTTGGGCTGTGAGGCTGTGTTCTAGAATGTCTTCCTGATGTTTCGTCTGAATCTGTGGCTGGCATCTTCAGAGAATAGTGGCATGGAAGTGTGTGGGGTATATATACTGTGTGACCCATGGTTGAGAGGATTAGCATGTAAATCTGTGTATTGTTCACAAATGTCACACCGTATATATACCCCACACACCTCCATGCCACCATTCTCTGAAGATGCCAGCCACAGATGCTGGCGAAATGTCAGGTTATAAACTCTTCTAGAACATGGCCACACAGCACGAGAAAAACACAAAAAACTATGGATGTTGGCCATGAAAGCCTTCGACTTCACAAATCCACAGTTAAAATTGATCATTTAAAAGTTACATTTAAAAATCATCTGGATAGGACTGATGGAAGACACTGGTCATGAATGTTGTTTTAAATCTGATGGTGTACTCAGCTGTTGAGTCTCTTCCAGCAGGTCATACAGGCTGAAGAGAAAGTCCTCTGGGATTTGGGATATGTGAGGTGCCAGCACTCTTTGGCAAAGAAGGCTAAAGAGCTTGTAAAACTACAAATCCCAGGATTCCCTAGGATGGAGCTGCAGCACCTAAAGTGGTATCAAACTGCCGTATTTCTACTGTGTAGTGCACTCTCAAAAAGTCATTGTGCTCTGTGCTTTTGCGGGAATTCCATATTTTGTGGAATCCTGGGATTTGCCTCACCCACAGAGTCACCCCAAAAATTCAGCACTCACCTCACTTACAGTATCCCAAATAACAGGGCAATGGAATAAGACTAACAAAATTTTTTGTATACCTATAAAACTGTATTACAATCTTGGATATACATCACAGAAGCCCAAAATAGAATTCCTTCCTATGACATCCTGTGTCAATTGTGTATGCGGAGGACTTTTTCAAACAGCAGCTTGTTATATATTACATATCTATCCACAGAATTATCATGAGTTGGGGTCAACTCAATGGCAGTTAACAGCAACACATCTCTTCCGGCAGGCCTTCCCCGACTGATCGATTGATCATTCTATGATACTGACGTAGGCTGCCCTTGTTTGTCATTTCAATGCCTCATTTTAATTTGTTTAATTTAGTTAATTTTATTCATTAAATGTATTTTATGATGCGGTGTTAGTTTTAATTGGGAGTAAGGGGATCATGATATTTTATCATGTTGTTTTATAGTTGTATTGTTGTATTTTTATGATTGTTACCCACCTCGATCCTTCAGGGAGAGGCAGGCTAATAATAATAATAATAATAATAATAATAATAATAATAATAATAATAATAATAATAATAATAATCTCTTCATCCCATCCACCACAACCTCCTCATCATGCAGATCTGCAGCTAGCAAACAGCTGCGGGAGCATCTTTTTTAAATCTGAATGCACACTTATGAGTGCACAAATGTGTTCTTGGCAGTCCTGTTCAGGGGCCATGCCCTTCTGGGCATCCTAAAGAATCCTGTATCACTTTTCTCAGGAGGAAAACCCTCATGGCTTCACTGCAGTGGCTGCTGGATGCTGGAGTGATGGAGAGGAGAAAGGGATTGGCACCTGACCTTGGGCCACGGGGCTGACCTGAGCTCTGCCTGGCATGCAAGGAGCGATGTGGCAGCTGCCAGGCTGTGGGCTGCCCATCTGGCTGGGGCCGGGCTGCCGACGCCATGCCATTTCTGGTTAAACAAAAGGAGTAAATAACTGATTGCTTTAAACCCACCAACTGACATCTGAAAACGTGAAGCTTAAATCGAGGGTGGCAGTGGAGAAGGGAACAGGATGTCTGTCTTTATAAAACCAATGAGCAGCTCTTGCAATTTCATTTGCTGTGTTGAACAAGAGCTCTGGGTTAGCAGGTTGCACACCTGACGGATGCAACAGCCAGCCGGAGGATTAGCATTTCTCCAGAGGACATGAATAACCCTTGGAACTCACTGCCTGGGGATATTTCAGCAGGACCAGGCTGGCCTGTCAGGAGAGTTAAACCTGGGATACCTTAGCACTCATCAGAGGGGCAGAAGATGGAATCTTTTTTTGGGACAGACAATTCTTGCAATGTTCACAGCATGGTTTTGTGGAGCTCCTTCAGTTCTGCCAGGAACTTTCTGAAAAGAAAGGCAGCCAGCCGAGCTGTTGCAACAATGGAGTTATATGCTCCCTTGTCGCAACATAATGTTACAACACACAGTGGCTGTCTTTGCAATCCCAGGTGATCTGCAAGTGGCACGCCGAAGGCAGGGCAAATAGCTAGGTTATCCAAGAAACATGTGACATGGTTAAACTTGTGAAACTTCATTTATGCAACCGTGAACTGAATGCATCTCATAGAATCCTAGAGTGTAACCCCAAGGGTCATCCAGTCCAACCCCCTTCCACCATGCAGGAATGCACAATCAAAGCATCCTCAACAGATGTCTAGCCAGGCTCTGTTTAAAAACCTCCAAAGAAGGAGACTCCACCACTCTCAAAAGGAGTGTCTTCGAATCTCAAACAGCTCTTACCATCAGGATGTTCTTCCTAATTTGAGGTGGAATCTCATTTTCTCTTTTCCTTCTGTTGCACAAGGAAAGTGAAAAAAAGTGCAACCCCAGAAGAATAAGGTAACTTCACATATGTGTGTGATGTCAGCAGGATTCTGACCTAAATCAGGTAACACGGGCCTCCCAAACCAGTAAGTGCAGAAAATGGAGATGAATTAGGACAGGGCAATCACACCAATATGCTCTAGACTAGAGGTTTATCTACACCAGGGGTAGGCAACCTTTCCCCTTGAAGGGCCGAGGGACTTCAGTTCCCAGAAGCCTCAGCCATGTTGGCCAATAGTCCCATGTTGGCCAATAGCTCCTGGGATTCTGGGAGCTGAAGTCCCTCGGCCCTTAAAGGGGAAAGGTTGCCTACCCCTGATTTACACTGTAGAAATAATGAAGCTTGGCATCACTTTAACTACTGTATCTCCATCCTTTGGAATCCTGGGATTTAGGGTGTTTAAGTCATCTCAAAGTATAATAGGTAAAGGTAAAGGTATTCCACGTTGACAAGATTGTCGTGTCCTACCATAGGGGCCGGTGCTCATCTCCGTTCCTAAGCCAAAGAGCCAGCGTTGTCAGAGACTACTCTGGGATCCTGGGGCCAGCATGATTACACAGAACACTGTTTACCTTCCCACTGAGAAGTGGTACCTATTTATCCACTTGCATTTGCATGCTTTCAAACTGCTAGGCTGGCAGAAGCTGGGACTAGTGACAGGAGCTGACCCCATCATGCAGCATCCAGGCTTCGAACTGCCAACCTGACGATCTTGAGATCAACAGAGTCAGCCTCTTAACCACTTGAGCCACTGCATCCTTGACAGCCACTGATAGTCTCAGTTTAATGTCAGATTGTCTCATCATAGGGTTTTAATGGTCAAAGATATCCAGAAGTGGTTTTCACAGTGCCACCTTCTGCACAGGACTAACAAGCATTAGCTATCATGTTTCTTGAAAGATTCTCCACCAGCGTCACCCACTCCCCCTAATTCATGCTGTTTGGCACATTTAAGTCTGGCTCCTCAGCCAAATCTGTCTGCCGTGGGAGACCCTACCAGCAACATCGGCATGCCTTCTGGCCTCACTGGAGCACACAAGCCCACCACCAAGGAAAGGTCCTGCCGTTGCTTGGGTCACAAATTAACCGCTGTATCACTGGTTCTTTGTAACTGACGTTCCCCAATGGAATGGTTTGCCAGACTCCCATTTAGATAGCAGCCCTGATGGTGGGACAAGGAGCCAATTCTGGAAATACAACCGGGTTTAAATGTGGCATAGGGATGTGGAGACATTTTGCTAAATTACTCCTCATTGATGAGACAGTCTGTTGAAAGCTCATTAACCCTCCAGAGATTTCTCACCTCCAGCCTATGAACAAGAGTAACACCTTTTAAAAAAATTCTTGTCAAGTTTTCTGTAATCTTTGCATAATGCCCCTTTGCAAAATTGCAGGCTTTCCCCCCTGCTTTGTGAATCAAAGTGTGTAGCATGAACGAACAAACGCATACACTCATATTTTGTCATCAAAACAAGCGCCTTCACACATTTGTACAAAGATGGACTGGCTGACGGATGGAACAGATGCAAACAAGCTGCTTGAAGCTTCTGCTTTTGAAAAGTCACCAAGCCACCAGCTTTATAATTTGCACAGATGTCATTGTTGTCAATGTGAAAAGGAAAAAATATCTGTTCTCTTATTCTTCCATATGAGATTGAGACATGTGAGAATCGAAATCCTTGGTCCAAGAGAGCCTCGTTGCAACTTGCTTCCTCATCCTCACAGCTCTGGAGGACTATTTGGAGATTTGAGACTTATCCTGTGCAGCATTCACAAATTGTATTTTTGCACAGCAAACAGCACTGTTTGTGCATCTTCTGTGCATTAGTTTCTGTGCAGAAAATCCGGTTCCCTATGCAGAAAACGCTGCTTGTTGTGTCAAAATACCACATGCGAATTTTCCACTGAATAAGCTCCAAAATATGAAGATTGTTATCAGTCCAGGATTCTTCTCGTTGGAGTTTAGCCTGTGCTGCGACAGTTAAAATATGCTGTCAAAGTGGATTATTTTTCCAGTACAGATGCAGCCTTCTTCGCCATCATAGTCCCTCGTTCTCACATCTATTCATCCCAAAGTTGGCTTCTGCTCCTACTTTGGAGCACAACTACAAAAAAAGGTGAAACTCATTGTAAGGTGGTACTTTGAGGGATGAACTGGTGGTTTCAAATTATAATTAAATATGGCACTCAAAATTCAAAAAGCAAGAAAGAAGGAAGGAGATTAGGAAGAACTTGCTGACAGTAAGAGGTCTACGACAGTAAGAGATGTTTGAGACTACACCACATTGGCTATACTTGTGCATGGATGTGCATGGTGGATTCAGTTGTGCAACGCTGTAATTCACTTTCAAGGCAGTGTTGTGCAATCACTGTTTCAGGAACATGGAGTTATGCTCCATCTTGCCATTTGGCCATTAGGTAATACTTTCTTGCACATGACATAGCCAAGATTTGGGGATTTACTCTCCAGATCTTGAAGCACTAGTTTAAAAAATGAGTATGTTTTCCTTATCATTAGTGGGCTTCAATAAATAATTTGTCATTGTTGAGGATGGATCATTATATGAATTGCTAGTTTTAAAACAAACTGTTGCCAATCTGCGATACAGAGCAGCTGTTTCAAGCAAAACTTTTGCAATCTGTCCACCAAGAGCCTCCTGATGGGAAGAGCTGTTTGACATTGGAAGACGCTCCCTTGGAGAGTGGTGGAGACTCCTTCTTTGGAGATTTTTAAACAAAGGTTGGATGGTCATCTCTCGGAGTTGCTTGGATTGTGAGTTATAAAAATAATAAATAATAATAAAATTTATTTTTATCCTGGCCCTCTGCGCAACGCAAACACTGAACTCCACATTATTG